>CM055280.1:16300102-16382708 GCA_029237695.1 Conchocele bisecta | reverse complement strand
GGATCAGGAAGCACCCTGGTCACAAATGTCATAAGCCCCATTTCTCGTGTCGTATGCACAGATCAGGAAATGCCCTGGTCATAACTGTCATAAGCCCCATTTCTCGTTCGTATGCAAATATCTGGAAGTACCCTGGTCACAAATGGCATAAGCCCCATTTCTCGAGACGTATGCAAAGATCGGGAAGCACACTGGTCACAAATGTCATAAGCCCCATTTCTAGTGTCGTATAAAAAACAGATCAGGAAGTGGCCTGGTCACAAATGTCTTAAGCCCCATTTGTCGAGTCGTATGCACAGATCAGGAAGTACCCGTCGTATGCACAGATCAGGAATTACCCTGGTCACAAATGTCATAAGCCCCATATCTCGTTTTGTATATACAGATCAGGAAGTACCCTGGTCACAAATGTCAGAAGCCCCATTTCTCGAGTCGTATGCACAGATCAGGAAGTACCGTGGTCACAAATGTCATAAGCCCCATTTTTCGTGTCGTATGCACAGATCAGGAAGTACTCTGGTCACAAATGGCATAAGCCCCATTTCTAGTGTCGTATACACAGATCAGGAAGTACCCGTGTCGTAAATGTCATAAGCCCCATTTCTCGTGTCGTATGCACAGAACTGGAAGTACCCTGGTCACAAATGTCATAAGCCCCATTTCTCGAGACGTATGCACAGATCAGGAAGTACACTGGTCACAAATTTCATAAGCCCCATTTCTAGTGTCGCATACACAGATCAGGAAGTACCCTGATCACAAATGTCATAAGCCCCATTTTTCGTGTCGCATGCACATATCAGGATGTACCCTGGTCACAAATGTCGTAAGCCCCATTTCTCGTGTCGTATACACAGATCAGGAAGTAGCCTGGTCACAAATGTCATACGCCCCATTTCTCGTGTCGTATACACAGATCAGGAAGTACCCTGGTCACAAATGTCATAAGCCCCATTTCTCGAGTCGTATGCACAGATCAGGAAGTACCATGGTCACAAATGTCATAAGGCCCATTTCTCGTGTCGTATGCACAGATCAGGAAATGCCCTGGTCATAAATGTCATAAGCCCCATTTCTCGTGTGTCGTATGCACAGATCTGGAAGTACCCTGGTCACTAATGTCATAAGCCCCATTTCTCGAGACGTATGCACAGACCAGGAAGTACACTGATCACACATGTCATAAGCCCCATTTCTCGTGTCGTATACACAGATCAGGAAGTACCCTGGTCACAAATGCCATAAGCCCCATTTCTCAAATCGTATGCACAGATCAGGAAGTACCCTGGTCACAAATGTCATAAGCCCCATTTCTCGTGTCATATACACAGATCAGGAAGTAGCCTGTTCATAAATGTCATAAGTCCCATTTTTCGAGTGGTATGAACAGATCAGGAAGTAGCCTGGTCACAAATGTCATAAGCCCCATTTCTCGAGTCGTATGCACAGATCAGGAAGTACCGTGGTCACAAATGACATAAGCCCCATTTCTCTTGTGTCATATGCACAGATCAGGAAGTAGCCTGGTCATAAATGTCATAAGCCCCATTTCTCGTGTCGTATGCACAGATCAGGAAGTACCCTGGTCACAAATGCCATAAGCCCCATTTTTCTCGTGTCGTATGCACATATCAGGAAGTACATTACCCTGGTCACAAATGCCATAAGCCCCATTTCTCGTGTGGTATCCACAGATCAGGAAATACCCTGGTCATAAAAGTCAAAAGAGCCATTTCTCGTGTCGTATGCACAGATCAGAAAGTACCCTGGTCACAAATGTCATAAGCCCCATTTCTCGTGTCGAATCCACAGATCAGAAAGTACCCTGGCCATAAATGTCATACCCCCCATTGCTAGAGTCGTATGCACAGATCTGGAATTACCCTGGTCACCAATGCCATAAGCCCCATTTCTCGTGTCGTATCCACAGATCAGGAAGTACCCTGGTCATAAAAGTCACGAGACCCATTTCTCGTGTCTTATGCACAGATCAGGAATTACGCTGGTCACAAATGTCATAACCCCATTTCTCGTGTCGTATGCACAGATAAGGAAGTACCCTGGTCACAAATGTCATAAGCCTCATTTCTGGAGTCGTATACACAGATCAGGAAGTACCCTGGTCATAAATGTCATAAGCCCCATTTCTCGTGTCGTATACACAGATCAGGAAGTACCCTGGTCATAAATGCCATAAGCCCCATTTCTCGTGTCGTATGCACAGATCAGGAAGTACCCTGGTCATAAAAGTTACAGGACCCATTTCTCGTGTCGTATGCACAGATCAGGAAGCACCGTGGTCACAAATGTCATAAGCCCCATTTCTCGTGTCGTATGCACAGATCAGGAAGTACCCTGGTCACAAATGTCATAAGCCCCATTTCTCGAGTCGCATGCACAGATCAGGAAGTACCCTGGTCACAAATGTCATAAGCCACATTTCTCGTTTCGTATACACAGATCAGGATGTACCCTGGTCACAAATGCCATAAGCCCCATTTCTCGTGTCGTATCCACAGATCAGGAAGTACCCTGGTCATAAAAGTCACAAAACCCATTTCTCGTGTCGTATGCACAGATCAGTAAGTACCCTTGTCACAAATGTCATTAGCACTATGCTCGAGTCGTATGCACAGATCAGGAAGTACCCTGGTCACAAATGTCATAAGCACCATTTCAAGTGTCGTATACACAGATCAGGAAGTACACTGGTCATAGATGTCATAATCCCTATTTATCTCCTGTTGTATGCACAGATCAAGATGTACACTGATCACAAATGTCATAAGCCCCATTGCTCGTGTCGTATGCATAGATCAGGAAGTAGCCTGGTCACCAATGTCATAAGCCCCATTTCTAATGTCGTATACACAGATCAGGAAGTAGCATGGTCACAAATGTCATAAGCCTCATTTCTCGTATTGCATGAACATATCAGAAAATACCCAGTTCACAGATCAGGATGTACCCTGGTCATAATTGTCATAAGCCCCATTTATCTCGTGTCGTATGCACAGATCAGGAAGTAGCCTGGTCATAAATGTCATAAGCCCAATTTCTAGGGTCGTATTCACAGATCAGGAAGTAGCCTGGTCACAAATGTCATAAGCCTCATTTCTCGTGTTGCATGAACATATCAGTGAATACCCTGTTCACAGATCTGGAAGTACCCTGGTCATGAAAGTCACAAGACCCATATCTCGAGTCGCATGCACAAATCAGGAAGTACACTGGTCACAAATGTCATAAGCCCCATTTCTTATGCACAAATCAGGAAGTAGCCCTGGTCACAAATGTCATAAGCCCCATTTATGGGGTCGTATACACAGATCAGGAAGTACCCTGGTCCGAAATGTCATAAGCCCCATTTCTCGTGTCTTATACACAGATCAGGAAGTACCCTGTTCACAAATGTCATAAGCCCCATTTCTCGAGTCGTATGCACAGATCAGGAAGTACCCTGGTCACAAATATCATAAGCCCCATTTCTCGTTTCGTATGCACAGATCAGGAAATGCCCTGGTCATAAATGTCATAAGCCCCATTTCTCGTGTCGTATGCACAAGTTAGGAAGTACCCTGGTCACAAATGTCATAAGCCCCATTTCTCGAGACGTATGCACAGATCAGGAAGTACACTGATCACAAATGTCATAAGCCCCATGTCTAGTGTCGTATACACAGATCAGGAAGTACCCTGGTCACAAATGTCATAAGCCCCATTTCTCGAATCGTATGCACAGATCAGGAAGTACCCTGGTCACAAAAGTCATAAGCCCCATTTCTCTTGTCGTATACATAGATCAGAAAGTAGCCAGTTCATAAATGTCATAAGCTCCATTTCTCGAGTGGTATGAACAGATCAGGAAGTACCCTGGTCACAAATGTCATAAGCCCCATTTCTCTCGTGTCGTATGCACATATCAGGAAGTAGCCTGGTCACAAATGTCATTAGCCCCATTTATCGAGTCGTATGCACAGATCAGGAAGTACCCTGGTCACAAATGTCATATGCCCCATTTCTCGAGTCGAATGCACAGATCAGGAAATACCCGGGTCATAAATGTGATAAGCCCCATTTCTCGTGTCGTATGCACAGATCAGGAAGTACCCTGGTCACAAATGCCATAAGCCCCATTTTTCTCGTGTCGTATGCACAGATCAGGAAGTACATTACCCTGGTTACAAATGCCATAAGCCACATTTCTCGTGTGGTATCCACAGATCAGGAAGTACCCTGGTCATAAAAGTCATAAGAGCCATTTCTCGTGTCGTATGCACAGATCAGAAAGTACCCTGGTCACAAATGTCATAAGCCCCATTTCTCGTTTCGTATACACAGATCAGGAAGTACCCTGGCCATAAATGGCATAAGCCCCAATTCTCGAGTCGTATGCACAGATCAGGAATTACCATTGTCACAAATGCCATAAGCCCCATTTCTCGTGTCGTATCCACAGATCAGGAAGTACCCTGGTCATGAAAGTCACGAGACCCATTTCTCGTGTCGCATGCACAGATCAGGAATTACCCTGGTCACAAACGTCATAAGCCCCATTTCTCGTGTTGTATCCACAGATCAGGAAGTACCCTGGTCATAAAGGTTACATGACCCATTTCTCGTGTCGTATTCACAGATCAGGAAGTACCGTGGTCACAAATGTCATAAGCCCCATTGCTCGTGTCGTATGTACCGATCAGGAAGTAGCCTGGTCACCAATGTCATAAGCCCCATTTCTAGTGTCGTATACACAGATCAGGAAGTAGCATTGTCACAAATGTCATAAGCCTCATTTCTCGTATTGCATGGACATATCAGAAAATACCCTGTTCACAGACCTGGAAGTACCCTGGTCATAAATGTCATAAGCCCCATTTATCTCGTGTCTTATGCACATATCAGGAAGTAGCCTGGTCACAAATGTCATAAGCCTCATTTCTCGTGTTGCATGAACATATCAGTAAATACCCTGTTCACAGATCTGGAAGTACCCTGGTCATGAAAGTCACAAGACCCATATCTCGAGTCGTATGCACAAATCAGGAAGTACACTGGTCACAAATGTCATAAGCCCCATTTCTGGCGTGTCGTATGCACAAATCAGGAAGTAACCCTGGTCACAAATGTCATAAGCCCCATTTCTGGAGTCGTATACACAGATCAGGAAGTACCCCGGTCATAAATGTCATAAGCCCCATTTCTCATGTCGTATACACAGATCAGGAAGTACCCTGGTCATAAATGCCATAAGCCCCATTTCTCGTGTCGTATCCACAGATCAGGAAGTACCCTGGTCATAAAAGTCATAAGACCCATTTTTCGTGTCGTATGCACAGATCAGGAAGTACCCTGGTCACAAATGTGATAAGCCCCATTTCTCGTGTCGTATGCACAGATCAGGAAGTACCCTGGTCACAAATGTCATAAGTCCCATTTCTCGTGTCGTATGCACAGATCAGGAAGTACCCTGGTCACAAATGTCATAAGCCCCATTTCTCGTGTCGTATACACAGATCAGGAAGTACCCTAGTCACAAATGTCATAAGCCCCATTTCTCGAGTCGTATGCACAGATCAGGAAGTACCCCGGTCACAAATGCCATAAGCCCCATTTCTCGTGTCGTATCCACAGATCAGGAAGTACCCTGGTCATAAAAGTCTCAAGACCCATTTATCGTGTCGTATGCACAGATCAGGAAGTACCCTGGTCACAAATGTCATAAGCCCCATTTCTAGTGTCGTATACACAGATCAGGAAGTACCCTGGTCACAAATGTCATAAGCCCCATTGCTCGTGTCGTATGCACAGATCAGGAAGTTCCCTGGTCACCAATGTCATAAGCCCCATTTATAGTGTCGTATACACAGATCAGGAAGTAGCATGGTCACAAATGTCATAAGCCTCATTTCTCGTATTGCATGAACATATCAGAAAATACCCTGTTCACAGATCTGGAAGTACCCTGGTCATAAATGTCATAAGCCCCATTTCTCTCGTGTCGTATGCACTGATCAGGAAGTAGCCTGGTCATAAATGTCATTAGCCCCATTTTTCGTGTTGCATGAACATATCAGTAAATACCCTGTTCACAGATCTGGAAGTACCCTGGTCATGAAAGTCACAAGACCCATATCTCGAGTCGTATGCACAAATCAGGAAGTACACTGGTCACAAATGTCATAAGCCCCATTTCTGGCGAGTCGTATGCACAAATCAGGAAGTACCCTGGTCACAAATGCCATAAGCCCCATTTCTCGTGTCGTATACACAGATCAGGAAGTACCCTGGTCATAAATGTCATAAGGCCCATTTCTCGTGTCATATCCACAGATGAGGAAGTACCCTGATCACAAATGTCTTAAGGCCCATTTCTCGTGTCGTATACACAGATCAGGAAGCAGCCTGGTCACAAATGGCATAAGCTCCATTTCTCTCGTGTTGTATGCACATATCAGGAAGTACCCTGGTCACAAATGTCATAAGTCCCATTTCTCGTGTCGTATGCACAGATCAGGAAGTACACTGGTCACTAATGTCATAAACCCCATTTCTCGTGTCGTATACACATATCTGGAAGCAACCTGGTCACAAATGACATAAGCCCCATTTCTCTCGTGTTGTATGCACAGATCAGGAAGTACCCTGATCACAAATGTCATAAGCCCCAATTCTCGTGTTGTATGCACAGATCAGGAAGTATCGTGGTCACAAATGTCATAAGACCCATTTCTCGTGTCGTATGCACAGATCAGGAAGTACCCTGGTCACAAATATCATAAGCCCCATTTCTCGTGTCGTATACACAGATCAGGAAGTACCATAGTCACAAATTGCATAAGCCCCATTTCTCGTGTCGTATACACAGATCAGGAAGTACCATAGTCACAAATTGCATAAGCCCCATTTCTCGTGTCGTATACACAGATCAGGAAGTACCATAGTCACAAATGTCATAAGCCCCATTTCTCGTGTCACATGTAGAGACTGACCACAAATACTGTAACCGACATTTCTCGTGCGGCACGCACAGATTTGGAGATAAACTGACAGACCACAAATGCCATAAACCCCTATTTCTAATGTCACATGTAGATCTAATGCAGTATACTGACCACAAATACCATAATCCACATTGCACGCAATGATTAGGAAGTATACTACATTGTAACCAACCACAAATGACATTTATCCCGTCAACACAGTGCGTATGTGCCGTGAAACACAGGGCCGTGAAACAATGATATCTGCGCGGCACGGAAACGGGATGTGCTCGGCAGAGCCTCGCCCATCCCGTTTCCTAAGCCTTGCCAGATATGTTTTCCCATTCACGGCACTACCCTACTATTCTCTATCTATTTTCCTTATTTCTGAACCAAAGTATATGTTGTGACCAATCATTTGAACCGGGTCACAACATATACTTCTGATGAGAAATAAAGAAATTATTGAGCCTTGCCGGATATTTTTTCCAATTCACGGCACTAACCTACTATTCTCTACATGTATAAGCCCCATTTCTACAGTCACGGTTACACATCGGAAGCAACTGAGACACGCACAAATTCACATATCAGGAATTATACTCACAAAATCCACAATCCAAGTTTCCCCAATTGCTGTCACAGACCAGGAGCTAGACCGACCATAAATGAGACACGCCATGTGATTTTATACCTTCGGACGTCTGCGTAATTTCATGTAACACGTTTACCAAATTCAAAATATTTTCCGAAAATGGCGTACAAAATTGACAAAATGTTCAGAATACGTGCGGAATTATATTCCACATGTACTCTGAACATTTTGTCAACATTTGACTTTATTTATGAAAAATATTGTAAATTTTGGAAACGTATTTAATGGAATTACGCAGAAATCCGAAGGTAAAAAATGGCATGGCGTGCCTCGTATGTGGCAGTGATTTGGCAAATGATTTTGTGACCGATGTAGATTAGTATATTCTATTGCAAATGCAAGAGGCATGGCCACAATTGGAAGAAGCAAACGTATTGTTTAAATAGCATGCACACTGGCTGGGCTACAGGTCACATATCAACATTAGTCACAGGCATGGCCACAATTGGAAGAAGCAAACGTAATGTTTGAATAGCATGCACACGGGCTGGGCTACAATGTATGTATCAACATTAGTCACAACCCACCCATTAATGCATACGGTGTCAATTATAATCATGGTTTGCCAAGCGTATGATAGTCCAATAAATTACATGATCCCCACGTGCGCCATTTTACGATGGAAAATAGTAAATATTTTCTTTATTTCTCATCGAAAGTATATAGTGTGACCACCATTTGAACCTTCTCATCGAGACGGTTCAAATAAGCGGTCGCAACATAAATTTTCATTGAGAAATAAGAAAAATAGTATGAACAATATTTCAAAATGTCCATACACCCTAATTGTATTGCGAATAGTAAAGGTATCCCGCGACATGTGTAACACAATATCTGTGTATTGAAATGGTGAAGATAAAATACTTACACTCATGTAATTTAATTGATGAATGCATTCGCAGTCTAATCAGGATCTATATTGTTCGCAATGCAATCAATGGGACACCGGTCATGCTTGTACGAGTAACAAACAACACAGATCGTTATCAGGCTATATCATTTTGCTATTTGATCAGGAGCTACACTAATAAACCCAATTTCTCCAGTCACAGCCATATTTAACTCACAAGAATTGCTTCGCAACAGTTACAAACTGAACGCTTTAAGGTTCTTCTCGTCCGTTTTTATAAATGTTTCACAGTACTGACTGAGTGCCCTGTTTAGAGAGGTTCGTTGCAATTATGTTACTCAACCGCCTGTGTTAATATTGCATAGATTGTCAACGGTTCTGACCATATATTGGCAATGCCAGTTGTCAATAAAGCAATTTGATTTGCTGAGCCTCAGCTGTGCCACAGCTCAGGCTCAGCAAATCAAACTGCTTCTTTTCAAGCACACTATTTAAGTACATGTACATTGAACTAGACAAATATTGGCAAGATTAGCATAGACGGCAGTGTATACGAACAGCCACAGGCAAACAAATTTATTTTGCAATCATGAACATACTTTGATTTTCGAGATAACTGTTGTGAGAAAGAAATAACATTTGAACACCTGATGTCGATAGAGATTCGCTGTACTATTATAATTACGAGTTTGTTGAGTCAGCAAAGATCCAGCAAATATAGCTTGATTCGCATAAAAAATGAACACTGAAATATACTTATCATGTTGGGAGAGGTTTCGCTGTATTAATATAATTATTGTGTGGATTCAGCAAAGATGCACAACTTGATTCGTCAAATCACACTCGGAGATCATCCTTAGTCATTTTGCCAAATTGGATAAGTTTCAATCAACCTATGCCAAATAATACTTATATCTCGTTATCCCATCCGTTCTCACGAGATTCAGTCGTTGTCTTTCGGCGTAGATTTCAATCTAGCGTTTATGAATTTGAAGCACAATAGGATCTAAATATTTATACACAATGCAGAATTGTTCATGATTGCTGACAAAGCTAGGTAGATATAAGTTCGGTGAGAGCCACGTTGGTCCAATATTGCAATGTATGTACATGCAATGAAATATGGTAAAACCAGTCTTTTCGCATTTTTAGAGTTGAGAAAAAAAACGTGATATTGTCCGTATTTGATATCGAACGTTAACATAAAATGCAGTACACATGCGGAATTGAATTATGCATGTGGTCATTATTTCTTTATCAATTTTCGACATCATTTACGGAAATTATAACTGATTTTCTAAATCAAAACCGGCGAAATACGGTATTTCCAGAGCCTGGTTTGTACATGTATGCAATTATCATATTGGGCATCGAGTTTGTCAAGCGTATGATAGTCCAATAAATTACATGGTCCCCACGTACGCCATTTTACGATGGAAAATAGTAAATATTTTCTTTATTTCTCATTGAAAGTATATATTGTGACCACCATTTGAACCGTCTCATCGAGACGGTTCAAATGAGCGGTCGCAGCATAAATTTTCATTGAGAAATAAGAAAAATAGGATGAACAATATTTCAAAATTTCCATACACCCTAATTGTATTGCGAATATTAAAGGTATCCCGCGACATGTTTAACAAAATATTTGTGTATTGAAATGGTGAAGATAAAATACTTACAATAGTGTAATTTAATTGATGAATCCATTTTGACATACCATGTAACGTTTTAACAGCATCCACTTGCAATTTTACGGAGACCCGCCGGGGACATGGACTTTTTTTATTAATTCGTTCCCACGAAATAAAAATTCGTTCCCACAATTTAAGAATTCGTCCCCACGAAATTACAATTCGTTCCCTCGAATAAACAATTCGTTCCCACGATATAACAATTCGTTCCCTCGAACAATTCGTTCCCACGATATAAGAATTCGTTCCCTCGAATAAACAATTCGTTCCCACGATATAACAATTCGTTCCCTCGAACAATTCGTTCCCACGATATAAGAATTCGTTCCCACGAATTAAAACTTCGTTCCCATGGGAACGAATTGTTATTTCGTGGGAACGAATTGTTAAATTGAGGGAATAAATTGTTAATTCGTGCGAACGAATTGTTAAGTCCTGGGAACGAATTGCTAATTTGAGGGAACGAATTGTTATTTCGTGGGTACGAATTAATAAAAAATAAATCCAACAATTCGTTCCCACAATATAACAATATCGTTCCCACGAAGTAACAATTCGTTCCCTCGAACAATTCGTTCCCACAATTGTCAATTCGTGGGAACGACTTGTTAAGTCCTGGGAACGATTTGCTAAATTGAGGGAACGAATTGTTATTTCGTGGGAACGAATTAATAAAAAATAAATCCAACAATTCGTTCCCACGATATAACAATATCGTTCCCACGATATAACAATTCGTTTCCTCGAACAATTCGTTCCCACGATATAACAGTTCGTTCCCACGAATTAAAATTTGTTCCCGTGGGAACGAATTGTTATTTCGTGTGAACGAATTGTTAAATTGAGGGAATTAATTGTCAATTCGTGGGAACGACTTGTTAAGTCCTGGGAACGATTTGCTAAATTGAGGGAACGAATTGTTATTTCGTGGGAACGAATTAATAAAAAATAAATCTAACAATTCGTTCCCACGATAGAAAAATTCGTTCCCTCGAACAATTCGTTCCCACGATATAACAATTCGTTCCCACGATAGAAAAATTCGTTCCCGTGGGAACGAATTGTTATTTCGTGGGAACTAATTGTTAAATTGAGGGAATGAATTGTTAATTAGTGGGAACGAATTGTTAAGTCCTGAGAACGAATTGCTAAATTGAGGGAACGAACTGTTATTTCGTGGGAACGAATTAATACAAAATAAATCTAACAATTCGTTCCCACGATATAACAATTCGTTCCCTCGAACAATTTGTTCCCGCGATATAACAATTCGTTCCGACGAATTAAAAATTCGTTCCCGTGGAAACGAATTGTTATTTCGTGTGAACGAATTGTTAAATTGAGGGAATGAATTGCTAAATTGAGGGAACGATTTGTTATTTCGTGGGAACGAATTAATAAAAACAAATATACGTCCCTGCGGGCCTCCGTACAAGTAGACACAAACTCAACTGCAATAGAGATGTGACTGTTGTACATGGGTTTAATATATAGAAAACATGATAGAGAGCATGATACCAAAGGAGATCAATGAACCCATGTAAATAAGAAACCAATGCAATACATGTACGCCACGATAAACACCTTACACGCGCACAGCGGTGGTCGAGAAGAGCTCAACGTGGCACAAACATCCACTGCACGACCAGTGGTGTACGGTCCAAAAGAAACAACCGTACGCGATATACATAAACATAAAACAAATCCCCAGAAGAAATGTTCCCCAATGAACTACCGAGAAAATAGTAAATTATCCAATGTAGGATCGCAGCTGGGTATCTCCCTTTGAATTTATTTATAGAAACCCGGTCCAAATTGTATAATTTAGTGCCTGACTGCTTGTAACAAGGTTGAAAGGTGCATTTACGCAAACTGATCTAGGACTACTGTATTTGCAAGATTCCGATGTTACACTTGTTAATGTCATTGCAATCAGTGTAGACTCGGATCAGACTGTTCTGGGTCTACACTGTTTGCAAAACTATGTTTTTGTGATGTTTAGTAAGAAAAAAGCGCTGAAACACAGCATATGACCGGATATCTATAAATAGATTTGCAAAGGGAAATAACTAGCTACGATCACTCATTGGGACTTTCTAGGCACTGTGTTTCGGAGTATGTCTCCGGTATCAAATGTCCGCCTGTTCCTCCGTGAAGTACAGTCCCTACATGATTCAGTCCTACCATTATATTTGATAATTCCCTAAAATGTGCATTGTTTTCAAGTGTATGTGACTGTAACCGGACACACGGGGTTAATTGGAACTTTCGAACAGTGTGTTAGCTCCTGATCAAACAGTACAGTCAAACAGTACAGTCCTACGGAGTCCCGTATAATTCTTTTTTATTAATTCGTTCCGACGAAAGAACAAAACAATTCGTTCCCATGAAATAACTATTCGTTCCCACGCATTAACAATTCGTTCCATCAATTTAACAATTCGTTCCCACGAAATAACAATTCGTTCCCACGATATAACACATCGTTCCCTCGAATTAACATTGTTAATAGTTAATTGATGGAACGAATTGACATTTGTGGAAACGAATTTTTAATTTGAGGGAACGTATTGTTATATAGTGGGAACGAATTGTTATTTCGTGGGAACCAATTGTCACTTCGAGGGAACGAATTGTTATTTCTTGGGAACGAATTGTTATTTCGTGGGAACGAATTAACAACAAAAAATCCATGTCCCCTGCGGACTGCGGTGAAAGTGAAAGAGTTCAACGTCCCACCAACAGTTAAGGTCATATAGAGACGGGACCACAGCTCAGCTCCGACGGACCAATGGTATGGACATACTATGCAAGTATGTGTTGATGCCCTATGCGAGGTTTGAACCCACAACATCCGGATTGGAAGTCAGGTGTTCTAACCCCTAGGCAACAACCCATCCTTAAATGTTATGATATTTTGTTTTAAAAGTGATCATACTAGGCCAGAATTAGAAACACTTACATTTATTTCCACTAGTTTTGTTAGTGTATATTAAATGTATCAGTAGCCATCTATTATATACTGTAAAAGAAGTAATTTCGTCTTTTTATTCGATGAATGCTACATGTTGTTTATTCAATTTAATTTCGTTATTAACAGTGATTTAAACGTATTTGTAAGTATGACATAATATAATAATGTCACAACCAAACATGAAAAACATTCACATTTTTCTAACTAGTTTATATATAGCGAAACTGCATAACCAACGATATCTCTTTAACAGGAAATTCAAACATAAACAGAGACATTTACACTGGTTCCCCGCTTTGTGTTTCGCTCGCTTAGCACGAACAATATAGATAGATGTACATGTACCCCTGTACCTGTGTACGTAATACCAATGTACTGGCCGAAAAGTAAAAATATAAGTAATATCTTTATTTCGAATCGGACGTTTATCTCGTGACCACCATTTGAACCGTCTCATCGAGACGGTTCAAATGAGTGGTCACAACATATATATTAAGCGAAAAATAAAAAAGTTTATAATTATATTTTGAAGATTTCGTACATGTACCAATGTCGTGGGAACCTGTCTATTGTATGATCGCTCGATAGAGACATTCTTATCACCGTCCTTCACCGCCGCAACTTAATGCTCTTCTTGTACTGGCCGAAAAGTAAAAATACAAGTAGTATCTTTATTTCGAATCGGACGTTTATGTCGTGACCACCATTTGAACCGTCTCATCGAGACGGTTCAAATTAGTGGTCACAACATATATATTAAGCGAAAAATAAAAACGTTTATAATTATACTTTGCAGATTTCATACATGTACATGTACCAATGTAGTGTGAACCAGTCTATTGAATGATCGCTCGATAGGGACATTCTTATTACCGTCCTTCACCGCCGCAACTTAATGCTCTTCATGTACTGACCGAAAAGTTAAAATGCAAATATTATCTTTATTTCGAATCGTACGTTTATCTCGTGACCACCATTTGAACCGTCTCATTGAGACGGTTCAAATGAGTGGTCACAACATATATATTAATCGAAAAATAAAAAAGTTTATAATTATATTTTGAAGAGTTCATACATGTACCAATGTCGTGGGAACCAGTATATTGGTAGGTATATTTCTTATTAGCGTCCTTCACCGCTGCGATTTAATGCTCTTCATGTACTGACCGAAAGGTTAAAATACAAGTATTATCTTTATTTCGAATCGGACGTTTATGTCATGACCACCATTTGAACCGTCTCATCGAGACGGTTCAAATGAGTGGTCACAATATATATATTAAACGAAAAATAAAAAAGGTTATAATTATATTTTGCATTTTTCAAACATGTCTCAATATCGTGGGATTTATGGTCGCTCTAGATGGATATTTCTTATCACCGTCCGTCACCGCTGCGACGTAATGCTCTTCTTGTAATGACCGAAAGGTCAAAATATAAGTATTATCTTTATTTAGAATCGGAGGTTTATGTCGTGGCCACCATTTGAACCGTCTCATCGAGACGGTTCAAATGAATGGTCACAACATATATCTTAAGTGAAAAATAAAAAAGTTTATAATATATTTCGCAGTTTTCATACATGTACCAATGTCGTGGGAACGTGGGGCCTGTTTCACTAAACTCCGTACGACTAAAATGTTTGTAAGTACAAATTTAGGATCGTCTGGAAATTTAAATTGATGGATTTACATGTATTGAGCTCAATAAATGTAAATCCAATAATTGTTTGCAATAAAACATTGTTAATGTGAAAGTTACAGACTATCATAATTTTGCGCTTACGAACATTTTATCGTACGAAGTTTAGTGAAACGGCCTCCAGTATATTGTATGGTCGCTCGATAGGTACATTATTATATCCATCCTATATCACCATTGCAACTTAATTACTTATTGTTTAAACCGCGCAGAAAAGAATAGCACATGTCTTAAATGAACATATTGTAGAGAAGGAGTTTAAGGGCCTTACATATAAATATGGTATATTTCCCAATGTTCATACCGATGTTGTGGATTAAACCACGGGAGAACAAAACAAAAAACACGAGATCCAGCATATTCTGCGATAACGTTACATTGCGGTGATATCAGATCTGACTCTGGGAATATTTAGGTATTTGAAATTCTATGTGTATCAACCCATCTAGTTCTGCTTTATTAAACACATTTAATATAAAAAGGTTATCATATATGTTATTGCCGTAATTTTCCACAAAACAAGCGCGGACTCGCGTTTTATCGATGTCTCTTTTGTGAAGTTCAGGTGTCACTGGGTGAAGATTAGCTGTACGAATTACATGTATATAATTAAAGGTGGAGTCCCATCTATTAGGCACAGAGCGTTCGTTATATGAATTAGATACGTGGATAATAGTGGAACAACATCTATTACAGTTCAAGCTAGTATGTACTTGTATGCCTGAGTTGCCTCCTTATTGTACTGTAGATTGCATGTATTTATTATGGATTTATATTTATTGAGCATATGCTACATTTGCAGCCTATGCTCAATAAATGTAAATCCATCATGTCAAGCTATTATATGCATAGATTTATCCCGGTTTAACCCTTTAACCCCTAAGTAACTGAATGGGCTGCGATATGTTCGTTTTGCAACCAATCCAATCATCGCAAAATGATTTTCAGACTAGTCCATTTATAAAAAGGGGGTATTTGTTGTTCTCAAAAATATGAAAAAAATACTTTTAAACAGTGCAGATCCTGATGAGACGGCTCGTTACGAGCCGGCTCATCTGGATCTGTACTGTTTGCATAAACCGATATAGCGGGCTTTCGGGTTCTGAGAGAAAACCCGTACTTGTCAACTTACAAATCATAAGCCGTGACGAGAACACCCGTAATCACCCACGGGCGTTTTCCGTCAGTCGTAATAAAATAAACACCGCCCACAAAATAAATCATACGCAGATGCAAACGCCACTGAATTATAAACTGCATTTTTGTTCGAAAATGTTGTTCAGAAATTTAATAAATACGATATTCCATCGTAATTCGTACGATGGAGTATCGTATTTATTAAACGGCTCGTGACGAAGGTTTGCATAGTTTATGCCGACGCCGACGTACACCCGTGTATTATTTCACGCTGTTCATACGTGTACGATTGAATATCCTCTATCTAAAATAAATAGTTGTTTCCGTTAGCGTTGTAATGAAACGCGGTTATCGCACCTGATATCAAGAGTGGCAATTACGTTTGATACAACAAATATAATTAACACATGCCAATTGACAGTACTACTACTACTACTACTCATTATACAATGAACCTTCTCTAAACCGGACACCCTGGGAGGTTCCCAGGGTGTTCGGTTCAGAGAGGTTTCGCTGTATATCAGGCTGTTGATCATTCTGAGCCATAGTTGTGTGATATGCGATCACGAATAGACAGTATAACCTGCGATAAATCACCAAGATACTCATACACAATGTATAGGTATAGAGAGGTTCCATTGTATTACAACCTGGGTTGTGGGAGTCCCGGTTTAACCCTTTCACCCCTAAGTAACTGGAATGGATTTTCATATGTTAATTTTGCAGCCAATCCAGTTGTCACGAACTGATTTTCAGACTAGTCCATTTATGATAAGGGGGGTGTATTTGTTTTTAAAAATATGAAAATTACTTTCAAAAAGTGCAGATCCTGATGAGACGGCTCGTTACGAGCCGGCTCATCTGGATCTGCACTGTTTGCATAAACCGCTATAGCGGGCTTTCGGGTTCAAAGGGTTAATGTAGATTACACAAAACCTAGCCGAGGGTAAATGTTTGTTGCTGAATAATCAGACAATCATGAGGAAATATGTAACGCTGTAGTAGCTACACCACCGCCTGTGCTAATATTTCCAATAGTTGTCAATCGTTTTATGTCAACATATGTTAATACTGTGCCTGAGATCAAGCAACTTCATTTGGCTGAGCCTGAGCTGTTCTACCGCTCAGGCTCAGTACAATCAAACTGCTTGATTGTGAGATTGTATTGCCAATATATGTTCATAAACGTAGACATCAGGACACGATTAAGGCAGTCGGTTGTGAATGAACTTTAAAAATACTTTGAAGTTCTGGGGGTTAAAGCCATGGCAGGTCATGACACGTACAAACGGAAATAAAATAAAAATAAAATTATTATTGAATACAATTGCAGGACGTCGCAGTACATTAACGCAGTGTATTAAAAACCATACTACATGAGTGTAATAAATCAGCAAATGAGACATCTACATAGTTTTCGTATATGACGTTGTGCTTATGCAACACACATAGTATCTGTTGATTTAATATGATAGAAATCTCGTTGACTGATTTCATAAGAAATGAGGCATAGCCGAGTTTCTTATGAATTCAGTGAAATAATTTAATAAATGCACATGTACATGTATAACATTAAATGAACACTTAAGTAGTACATGTATCCTCTGTATTCATACAGCTTCGTTTCTGCTTCCATGTACAGTGTTGTGCTTATGCAATAAACATAACAGCTGCTGGTTTAATATGATATTTATTAATCTCATTCATTGATTTATCAGAAAACAATCAGTAAACACACTTAATAAGTACTGTACCATATTAAATTATTACTCAAATATCAAATTCTTAATGTATTTCACACTTGTAAGTGTTGAATAACCCGTAAATAATATTTAAATATGTCTGTACACCACCACCTGTGCTAATAGTGTCAACATTCGTTTTATTTATTTTTTAAAAATACTTGAATATTGTGCTTGAACTCAAACAGCTGCATTGATTGAGCCTGAGTTGTACATGTACTACAGTTAAGGCTCAGTCACTCAAACTGATTCATATCGAGCTGAGATTGCCTATAATTGCCAGAATCATTGACAATTTATTTTGTAAGATTAAAGCAGGCGGATGTGTACCAATGTAACAGTTACACACACGTGGCTGCGACTGGAGAAATGGGGCTTGTGGCTTTTGCGACCAGTGTAGATCCAGATCAGCCTGTGCATCCGCACAGTCTGATCAGGGTCTTCTACACTGTTTCATTTCTCTGGAGATGTTTGCAAAGTCTGGTCTGTCTACTCGAGGTCAAGTGTGGCTGTGCCTGGAGAAATGGGGCTTATGGCTTTCGCGACCAGTGTAGATCCAGATCAGCCTGTGCATCCGCACATTCTGATCAGGATCTACACTGTTTACCATTTCATCAATGAAACACCCATCACGCCTCTAACAAGCAACGTAGATCGTGAGCAGGCTACGTAAGACTCAGTATGCTATTTGATCAGGAGCTTCATTGGTCATACATCCCATAAGCCCCATTTGTCCTGTAGCTACATTCCATTTATCAGGATCACTGACCGAATTAAATTCAGTGAAAAAAAAAACTCAACGTGGATTAACATTTTGAAATGTTGATGTATTGTGTTAGTTGAGACGAAATCCTTTTGAAGATATTCAATTACTGCATTCACCGCATTCAGTAATTAGACAATTGAAGAACCGATATCTTACCCACAGGTTGAAGTAACGGACCATAGTCAATAATTACATTAAATAAACCTAAAAGCATCAATACATGAACTTAAATAAGCTAAATATTTCTTAATGTGTTATAATACAAAGAAATAACTTTGTTTCAATGATTGATGCTTTTATGTATAGTATGTGTATTTGCAGACAATGTTCCGTTACTTCAACCTGTGATTTTACCAACCAAGTGCCCGTTTCACTAAACTTCATACGACTAATATGTTCGTAAGCGCAAATTTAAGATCGTCTGAAAATTTAAATTGATGGATTTACATTTATTGAGCATAGGCTGCATATGCAGCCTATGCTCAATAAATGTAAATCCAATAATTGTTTACAAGAAAACATTGTTAATGTGATATTTACAGACTATCATAATTTTGCGATTTTTTTTGTCAGATATCGAGATAAACAGTATTCAGGCCATGAACTAATACTAATATCTTCTCTCACTTTACACAATACAAACAATATCTTATTAATTCGAGGGAACGAATTGTTAAATTGAGGGAACGAATTGTCATTTCGTGGGAACGAAAGTCGAGGGAACGCATCGTTATATTGTGGGAAAGAATTGTTAATTCGAGGGAACGAATTGTTAAATTGAGGGAACGAATTGTCATTTCGTGGGAACGAAATTCGAGGGAACGCATCGTTACATGTATATTGTGGGAAAGAATTGTTAATTCGAGGGAACGAATTGTTAAATTGAGGGAACGAATTAATAATGTCCTCTGCGGGGCTCCGTACATCAGGAACAATTACTCTGCTGTTCATTCTTTCGTTTGGGCACAGCATATTGATGAACATTCGGAACGTTAAATTATATACAGTGAAACCCCTCTAAACCGGACACCAAGAAAAAAACATTTTGACGAGTTTCTTGTCAATTTATTCAGGTGATAATGCCGGTCTGTTTGTAATTGCGTAGCTCACAACGATGGGTTATAATGATCAAATGCCTGATCTACAGTGAAACCTCTCTAAGCCGGACACCCTGGGAACCTCCCAGGGTGTCCGGTTTAGAGAGGTTTCACTGTACCATCATGTATACGCCGGCGGTGATGAGACGAACGTTAAGTCTCTTAGCTTTCGTATATATACGTTTAAAAAATTAAAATTCTCAAGTTTTATCTCTATATGGCGACGAAACGACATTATCCATAATTATTCATATTCATAATAACCAACATGGATCAAAGAGCCGTTTCATTTGAATATACCATATTCGTATACATTTGCCTTAGATAAAAAAAATATGTGTGCGTTTGCTGTTTACGGACTGAAACAATATGTGGTCGGTCGGTCGGCTTTTATAAAACTCATTTTAATTTTTGGTATTGCTGTTTTAACATGGTGTAAACATAAAGCAACGTGATGTTACTGTTGTTGTTGTACCACCGGGAAGTGAGCTTTATGAAGTAAGGACACATATAAAGTTATCCCCAGCTGCAACATTTTCCGGAACCCCCAAAACACATGCTTGTCGATCATGACAGCTTCAGATTATGAGTTCTTGCTTATGCAATAAATATCATTTAGTTTAATAAATCTAAGAACGTGTATGAGTGATGATTTTAAATTATATTTATTGAACCGGTTGAGTGTTTTCATAAGAAATCGGCATAGCCTCCTTTCTTATGAAATCAGTAAATGTCATAATATTAAGTGCAAGGTGCATGACCACGTGGTTACAACAACAACAACGTCGCCCACTCCAAAGTATGTATTCTTTGATATTGTCCTTAATATGCAACGGATGTTGATGGAATATGGCGCAGCAAACACGTCTTCATGAGCGGCATTTGGTGATAAAGTGAGTTTGGCACAAACTTATGTCGTTTTTGCGAAGAATCGATTTCCGTGTCGGAGACCACCAAATGCAACTTAACAAGACGCGTTTGATGCGCCATATTTCATCAAAATCCGTTACGTAATAAGGACACTATAAAATAATACGTACTTTGAATCATTACTTGTTGCTGTTGTTGTTGTTAGTACCACGTGATCATACACCTTGAAGTGATCATTCTATTTATTTATACACTGTTAACAATATATAATTTATAGCTGAAGTACCCGCCGTGCAAATAATGAAAATGTTAAATTTAGTGGAATCTCCAATAAAATGAACCGAAGATATATAGATAGTCAACAATCTGAAGATGTCAATGTCGTGTCAATTAGTTAATGTGTGGCTTTGATTGGAGAAACAGGCTTGTGGAATTTGCAACCAGTGTAGCTCCTGATCAACTAGCATACCCCTGTAGCCTGATAATGATCTGTAATATGGAAACATGACATGTGTTTCATTGATGTAACGGCGAACAGTGAAATTCGAATCAAACTGTGGATCAGGGGCCTTTTTCACTAAACTTCGTACGACTAAAATGTTCGTAAGTGCAAAAATTGTCTGTAAATTTCACATTAACACTGTTTTCTTGTAAACAATTATGCAGCCTATGTTCAATAAATTTCCAGACGATCCTAAATATGAACTTACGAACGTTTTAGTCGTACAAGTTTAGTGAAACGCCCCCAACTGAACTTCGTACGACTAAAATGTTCCTAAGTGCAAATTTAGGATTGTCTGTAAATTTCAATTCATATATTTACATATGCAGCCTATGCTCAATAAATGTAAATCCAATAATCGTTTACAAGAAAACCTTGTTAACGTGAAATTTACAGACTATCATAAGTTTTAACTTACGAACGTTTTAGTCGTACGAAGTTTAGTGAAACGGCCACCTGGATCGCAGTACCCATACTAATACACCTCATTTCTCCAGTCACAGCCACAAGAGCCCCCTCCCCACAAGCCTGTCGGGTTTAGAGAGTTTTGACTGTAATTAAGCACAGGTTCTTGAAGAACGGTTCTTAATTCGGTGTTTTAAGGGGTTATTCGATATAACTGGTGGCTTGGGTGCATTGTTACCAACATATAATTTAAGTCACCCCATAAATGGAAGTACAGTCTTTTAACGTGCCGGGAAGTTTGGAACGGTGAATGTGTAGATAAATGCAGATTTCTGTCGTGTGTAATGAGTGAGCATTAGTAGTTGTAAATTACCAAAAACCAACGAAGTCGACCAAAATCTACCTACAATACCCATTTGACACCAACATGCTGACCACCTGTACATTGTCATTTTGAAACGTGAACATACATGATAATGAAACAAATTACAGTGAAACCCATATACATTAAATACAATATAGTCCACAGGGTTTCCGGTTTAGAGGGGTTCTACTGTAGTAAAATCGCGCTCCGTCCGAATCGGAATACAGGGGCCCGTTTCACTAAACTTCTTACGACTAAATATTCGTAAGCGCAAATTTTGGATCGTCTAGAAATTTCAATTGATGGATTACATTTATTTAGCATAGGCTGCATATGCTCAATAAATGTAAATCCAACAATTGTTTACAAGAAATCAGTGTTGATGTGAAATTTACAGACTATCATAATTTTTCACTTACGAACATTTTAGTCGTAGGAAGTTTAGTGAAACGGCCCCCAGGTGTACGCACTTCTTTTTTGTATCGTATGCTGGGGATTATTAAATAATGCCTGGTCGCGCAAGTTATACAATAAATTTTGGATAAACTAGGAGTCTTGCTGTCAAGGGTAGGATTGTCTAAGTATGTGTTTTAGATAATGGGACACTTTATTAAATCACTTGGCCAACGTCATATATTATGTAAAGTATGTGATGAAATAGTAGTTCCTAGTCACGGCGATCATATACATGTATGGTGCACCATTCATACCATTCGGTTCTGTTCCACATGTACCTGGGAGGGGTGCATACGGAGTTGGGGACGCACGTTGTTGTGAAAGATCAAAATTATGATCAGTAGCCTATTTCACCAACATTGCAAAGTATACTTTTCTAGCAAAGAATACTTTGAGGGAGTAATCATTTATTTTTCCCAAATGTATTTATGTCATATAGAACTAACAACTAAATATATGTGATGATTAAAAGATTTCAGAATTATTATACTGAATTTATTACATTATCACAGCCAAAATGGCTGTGATAATGTAATAAATTATTTTGGCTGTGATAATGTAATAAATTCAGTATAACAAAAAATAATAATTTTATCATAAAATTTAAAATTTCTCCCTCAAAGTATACTTTGCTAGAAAAGTATGCTTTGCAATGTTGATGAAATCGGCTACTGATGTGTTTCTTTTATCAACACAGTGCGTATGTGTAATGAAACACGGTGCCGTGAAACATTTTTGATATCCTACTAATACGACCTTTGCGTATTAATATGTGACTGGGGTTATTTTTTTGCATTTTAAAGCCATTTATAGGTGTTGACGGGATAAATAGAATAGTAGGTCAATGCCGTGAATGGGAACAATATCTGACGCGGCACGGAAACGGGATGTGCTCGGTATAGCCTTGCCCATCCCGTTTCCTAAGCCTTGCCAGATATTTTTTCCCATTGACGGCACTAACCTACTATTCTCTATATAGACCGCTTTAGAGGTTCAGCTGTAGAATCTTCATGTCCATATACAAATATACAGAGGATATGTCATGAGTGATTATTTAATATGATACCTATGAAACTGATTTCATACGAAACGAGGCTATGCCGAATTTCTTATACAAGTAAGTCAACGAGTTTAATAAATATCACATTATATCAACACAAATGTTATATTATATTTATTGCATAATCACATCACAATACGTTGAAGCTGTAATGACCACCCAGCGTGTAGTTACATGTAGCTACATTATATGATATGTTCTACTTCGCATATTTGTCAAACATTCTGTGTTATTTATCAAACGCCACACGATGTGAACTTGGCTGATGGCTAGAGCACACACAGATGGCCGAGTTGAACACTCCATGTGCCGTCTGGTATACAGAAACTAGGTAATGTTCACATATAATATTATGTTAGACATATGCCTCATCACATTTATGAAGTAATTATACTTGAATGGCATGATGATCAGAGGTACTAGGGGTCCTTGAACTCTGCAACCCCATCTTATGCAATCACTACACTGCTGTTAGCGATCCCTGTTGCGCAATGTCGTCTCGAAACCAATGGCAAATGGTTGCGGCGGCGTTATGGTTTGACCCACGTTTTGGTGGCTATGCTAGCCACCAACACGTGGCTCAAACCATAACGACGGAGTAAGGACGAAGATCCTACTGTAACATATATCGTGGGAAACCGTTATGGCATTCACGGGACACCATAACGCCGCGTCAAATAGTAACAGTAACTATGAAACACCAACCACAGCACACGTGCGCCGTTCGCCATTGGTCGAATACTTTCAATCAACAATTTCGAAAACATGTACGTCACCAGATGGAGTTCAGTGTCTGCGAACGAACCCCATATTTAGCCGATGAATAATAAGTATTATTACTATATAGGTTAGCGAATGTTTAAGGGAAATTACTCATGGTATTCAAAGTTCGGTAACATATTTATAAGACTGTTTAATATGCACACGTAAACATGTACGAACCGTGTTCTATAAATGAGGTTGTGACTGGAGAAAGTGGGCGTTATGGGATTTGTGACCAATGTAGCTCCTGGTTAAATAGCGCACTCCTCTATCCTGAACACGATCTATATTGCTTATTAGAAGCATAACGGGTGTTTAACTGATTGAACGGCGAACAGTGCAGATCCTGATCAGACTGTGAGAATGCACAGGCTGATATTGATCAATACTGATCTCAAAACCCAGAAGCCCCATTTCTCCAGCCACAGACACAAATATGACCCGTCAAAGGAAAAAACGATCAATGTCCGTCTAATGGTGAACAGGGCAAACATGTGTTTTCTGGCAGCTTAGGCTCAACCAATCAAACTGATTGATTGCGAGTTAAGATTGCTAATATTTGTTAGGAGTTAGGAAACGTTGATATATGGGCAAGAATAACGCAGTCAGATGGATATCAACTACACTTATTATATAATAAGTTGTATTAAATGAATTTATGAGCGAGATATTTAGAATTTCAACAGGCCAGTGTTCATTCTGTGATATTGCACACAAAGCAGGTGCATGTTCGTACTTTTATGACCAGCTATTGGCAATATCAACTTGCAATCAAGCAGTTTGATTGGCCGTGCCTGAGCCGTAGCACAAGTATTTTGTAATTCACAGATTTACAAATATTGACAAGATTAGTGCAGGCAGTGGTGTTACAGTGACATTAGTTTATTATACCTACGTTTCTTAGCGCAAGTATTCGCTCGACCCTCGTCCAATCCGGAGTTATGCCCTCAGTTTTGGTTGAGAATACTGGCGACGCTCATGACTTTCGCTGCAAATACTTAAATAGATAACATTTGCTCCAAGAATCAGTACGCCCTACCAACGTGAGAGATATTCACATATTAATATAAGAGACGTTGAAATATTTCATCATGAAGATGTTCTCTTTCTGCTTGACTGCCGTCCTCTGTGTATTCACTGTTGGTAAGTCAAAGTTATTTAAGGAATCAAACCATGTGCTGCTGCGTTTACTGTGGTATGAACACACATTTGGACTTGTTTTAAGGTTTGCTAGGACTCCGCGTTTATCACCATAGTAAGAAACACATTTGATTTGTTTAAAGTGCGTACGATGGCGTCCTCGCATATTTAAACATATCAACTGTTTTTCTTAATACAATAAATGCAACAGCCCATGGTTTTATTACTTACATTTGCAATGCATGTTCTGATAGTTTCACAAATGTAAATAGGCAAATACGGTGTTTAAAGTAAGTACCCTATCGTTTTACGTCAGTTTGTCTCATTTACTGAACAGCGACATTGACGGCGAATATAGTGCCGTTACTGACGACGTCGTGGAAATTAATGACGCTAAAAAAACTTTAACGAATCAATAATGTCGCACCAGGTGAGCTGATAATCGTGAAATAATGCCATCGTGATTGGGTTATTGCGCGAAACAAACGAGTGAGCGTAGCGAACCGAATTTGTTTAGCGGTAGGACCAGATCACAAGGGCATTATTTGAAGATAATAAGCTCACCTGGTTAAATAAAGTTTTCTTACATTTCATCGATTCTTTATAAAAACAAAACGAATCAAACATAAACTATGGCCAAGAGGTGTGCGAATTAATTTCTGGAAACACTTTCAAATGATACACTTCATTGCGACGTTACTGACGTGATTTCTCCATATATGGTAAGCACGAGAGAGGTGTAAACTATTGCTGCCGAGTGGTGTAACTCATCGTTATATGTATGTAAACTACTGGCTGAAATGTAAGAAATGTATTAAATTTTAGCAAAATTTCAGAATGTGGAAAAAAGGATCTGGAAATTCTGGTGGAGGAGTCAATATTATTATAATATTAAAATACATCAGAAGTTGAGTCCGACACCTGGGCCCGGTTGCTCAAAGCTTCAGTTAGCTTAACCGACTGTTAAATCCTTAACTGAATTGTTAAAATCTCTGTTTAAGGTTGCTCAAAGCTTCAGTTAGCTTAACGGACTGCTGTTAAATCCTTAACTGAATGGTTAAAATCACTGTTTAACAGAGATTTTCACCATTCAGATAAGGATTTAACAGTCCGTTAAGCTAACTGAAGAAAAGCAAACTGAGATTTTAACCATTCAGTTAAGGATTTAACAGTCCGTTAAGCTAACTGACGCTTTGAGCAACCGGGCCCTGGCTAAGCAGTTTGGAACATATCTAATATAAGAAACAAAAGTTAAATTTTGAAAATCGTCCACTATTCTGAAATTAGAAAACATTTCCCATGTTAAATCCCCATAAACATCTGTGTTACTTTATTTAAGTACAAAATAACTCCACAACCGTAAGTCCGAATGACCTGACACTTACAATGTAATACATTTATTCATCGCCACCCATATTATATATTTTATAATGTAGCTCATGCCCATGCTCATATCTTCAAATCGCATTGCAATTGCTGCAGTTGTTATTCGCTGTTGACTGTTTTGTCTTGTTATATTTGATTTGTATATGAATATACAAATCAAATAATTGTTTTATTATATACGTACATCATTCGCAATTTATATTCGCATACAAAACTATACAAAATTAACAAATTTGTGGCGATTTAGAAGGAACTGTTTTGAGAGATGAAGCGTAGTTCCGGCACTGAACAATATGGAAATATATTAACGGCTTTCGTTGCATTGTGAACGAAAGTCCGTTCATAATAAATATAATTATTATATTACGTACTGTAGCTTTATTTTTGGGACCGTACACCGCTGGTCGTGGAGTGCATGTATGTGCCACGAAGGCTCCTCGATACGGAGCACCACAGAGGACATGGCATTTTTTATTAATTCGTTCCTACGTAATACATGTAACAATTAATTCCCTCAATTTAACAATTCGTTCCCTCAATTTAACAATTCGAATTTAACAATTCGTTCCCTCAATTTAACAATTCGTTCCATCGAATTAACGATTCGTTCTCACGATATAACAATTAGTTCCCACGAAATGACAATTCGTTCCCTCAATTTAACAATTCGTTCCTACGATATAACAATTCGTTCCCTCGAATTAACAATTCGTTCCGACGAAATTGATTTGAAACTTTCATTATTTTTATTGAAATTATCCGTGTTTTAAGTTAATGGCCTAGCCTTGCGACCCCATTGTCCAAGGTCAAGGGTACATTAATAGTTTGTTGGTTAATATGAATTTGTCCGTTGCAAAGTATACTTTGAGGGAGTAATCATTTATTTTTCCCAAAATACATTATTTCATATAGAACTAACCACTGCATATAGTTGATGATTAAAAGTATGCATAATTATTATACTGAATTTATTACATTATCACAGCCAAAATGGCTGTGATAATGTAATAAATTCAGTATAATAAAAATTGATAAATTTATCCTTATGTTGAAAATGTCTCCCTCAAAGTATACTTTGCTAGATAAGTATACTTTGCAATGTTGATGAAATCGGCTACTGGTGTGGTGACGTAATGGTGCGTTCTAGTGACTCCATGTTGTACGTTTGCAATGTTCACAACGGTCGCACTGAAATTTTGAAATTGATGCGTAGGATGCGCACCTGCATGCGACGTGTACTGCGGCCATGTCACTCGGCCTTGGAGTGCTAACAGTTACTTTGTCCATGTGGAATTGAATTTGTCTCCATATTCGTCGCACTATCTCCGCAATTGCAGGTGTTTGTCTTGTTTGAATATGAACATAGGATGCTGGCCACTCATGCAAGCACAGACACAGTACCAGGCGTGTCTGTTTATTTATTTCATAATATCAGGAATATGTTTCACATTTAGCATGTACATGGACCAGATTGTGAAGATGAAACTTGACTTACCGTATAGGTTATATACCTAGGCTAAGGTTTGGAGTGATTATTACTGACTGAGCCTAGTAATAATGTTATGTGGTTATATATATGTGAGACGACGTGGTAAATTGAGATGTAATAATCTTCGATATGGTGTCTTCAATGAATTTTTGTTCATACACTAATCCGGTGTGGGAGCTGTCTGCGGAGTCACATTCTCGTTATTACTTCACCATTGCAATATTTCACCATGCTTAATTACTTGTTCATGTTTGTGCTCTCCTACTAGAGGACATACATATCACTACTAAAGATTACTACAGTGCAACGTCTCTACAAAAGCCACCCATGGGAAGACGCAAATCTGGCTGTTGTAGAGAGGTGGCTGTTGTAGGAAGTTAATGCTGAATTAAATGTTGTCGTCTGCTGTGTATTTATTTTCTTCGATAATTCTCATCAAATACATGCTTTGAAAGCATTTTAGAATCATTTTCAATGGAAATGATTATAAAGTGCTGTAAAAACATGTTTTTATTGAGACAGAAGGCAAAAGCAACAGCAGACGACACTTTTCGTGCTCATCTGTCTAAGAGTTAGTTACGGAGGAAATCATCCATTTGCGATATAAAATAGCGGCTGTTATAGAGAGTGTTGTTGTATAGAGGTGGCCGTTCTGGGAGGTTCGACTGCACTAACGAGTAGCTAGTGTTTCATTAGCCTTGCTCACTAGCCACTGATGCGGTTGGGTTGGCGGTGGTCATCCGCTCGAGAAACTGACCAACATGCGAGGTTCCGCTGCATGTCCGAACGGCAAGCCCATTTGAGTTACAGTAAAACGAAACAACATTAACCCTTTCCCTGATAGAGACGACTTTTGACGCCTCTGCAGAAGATGTCTTTTGAAAACATTGTGGGAAAAGGAGAACTTGCTTGTAACAAGCAATTTCTCCTTTTCCCACAATGTTTTCTACTCTATCAGATAATTTAACCATCATTTGACCCAGCATTTGATTCTTTTATTCAGATGTTTTCGATTTGGAAGAGTCGAAATATCGCAAAACAGGGAAATGGTTAAGCATGACATGCTTATGTGAATGTTTTAAACACCCAGAGAAGTGAAGTTTTACTTTACACTTGTTTGCACATGCAGATGCCGATATCACCAGATGGACGGCACCAATTACTTCAACTTTCACGTCGGACAACGTTGTTACTGGAGTAGATAGCACGGGTGGCCCAAGTCAATCGGCAACCATCATCGTGTCAGAACTCACCAGGGCTGGGACCGAAGTTGTAACGGTGAGCGCCATCTCTAGCGTGCCGAACCCGAAAATCACGTACACCTTGACTGACGGTACAAACACGTTCGGCATCAGGACTAGGACATATGGCGGTTCTGTATATCTGCACTGCACCAATCTGGACTACACGTGGAAAGAGTCATATACCGTTACGATCGAGTAAGTACGCCATCAATATACACCACTGTCTGCGTTAATGTTGCCAACATGTGTCCACGTTTCTGAACATCTATTTTCAGTATCAATTCGCAATCAAGCAGTTTGATTGGCTGTGCCTGAGCTGTAGCACAGCTCAGGCTCAGCCGATCAAGCTGCTTACTTCCAAACACAAGATTCAAATGTCAAATGTTATTGGCTTATCCCGTTATATGTTTACTGTATGTTCCAAACGTGACAAGAGGTAAAAGTGACTGATGGTATATAAATACTAAAATCCAAATGCGTCGTATACTATATAGGTTGCAGTAACAAGAGGATGTTCACAGGTATGCTATACAGTGGAACCTCGCTTAACCGGACAACCCTGTCACGTCCCCAGGGTGTCCGGTTTAGCGAGCTTTCACTGTAAATCGGGCATTTTATTTTTCCGCGTCATAGTTGTGTGCTATGCGATCACGAACAGGCTGAGATAAATGACCAAGATATCCACCGTCATGCTGAAAACAAGCAATATATATATTGTTACGAGTCTATTGGCGTGTGATATTTGATAACGAACCACACTGGCCACACATCCATAAGCCCCATTTCTCCAGACATAGCCACATATGTTATTTAATGTTTCAGAGCTACAGACTCTAGTGCGACTGGTGCGACTGTCAAAGGAACTTTGACACTGACCATTCGCATTAATGCCGCCCCTGTTATCAGTGGAGGGAGAGTTTGCGACTGCAGTATTGCAACGGGAACTGTATCAGGTGCGGTCAGGTGGGGTGGGGGTGCTATGTAGAGGCGCATGCATTAAATGTATGTATTCTGGAACCTCTCAACAGGGGGCGCCCTATGAGATGCGCAGTGGTCCGATTTAGACAGGTTCCGGGGTCAATAACAACTGAAATTTAGTATTTTGCAATTATACATAGTGACACCTCTATAAAGCCGACACCCAGGGAGAACCCCATGTGTCAGGTATTTGATAATTCTGAGCCATACAGTGCGATCAGCGTGTAAGGGCACACACGAACGAACACGACAGGTTGGTTCCAACCTGTCGTGTTCGTTCGTGTGTGCACTTACACGCTGACCCCACTGTAGCTGTGTGCTTTGCAATCACGATCAGTGATAAATGACCAAGAAACTCATAAAAAAAAGATCGCATCTGTTTTGTTGGTGTCCATTTCAGATAGGTTCTACTGTACTAGCGGAAGTAAATGACAGTGATACACATCAAACTTATATATATATCACAGAGTGTCTGTTTTAGAGACGTTCCGTTGTAATTGGTATTTTTATTAACTTTTATTTAGAAATTCTCTATATGTAATTGATGCATCCTACCTTCATGTAGCGCGCACTTGGAGATTATATCACAGGCTTGGAGATTACATTCTATATTTGCTATTTATTCATTATTTGTTGATATCAATATTTCGATTTGATTATATCAATACTACCATATGGTCAGATGTAGTAATACGGCGCACGTTGAATTATTTGTTAACGTAAAGGCTTTGATTTTACCGGGACCGACTGTTTACGTCCCATCCGATAGGACTGGGCTAGAACGAAGCTGTATTTCCTGAGAACACAGCGGGGTGGGAAGCGAACCCGGTGTATGCCGATCCGCAGTCCGACGTTCTACCTACTGAGCTAATCCGGCCACCATTATTGAAAACTATACACACTGAATAAATAGTAAAATGACGTGACGTAGGGATTATACTTTATATGTTAACTTTCTGTTTCAGGGGAAACGTTACACACATTCGCAGTGTCAGATGCCAACCCGGGAGATTCACGAGATGGCTTGCTTAGTACGTACATGTATATTCAATGGTATACTGGATAATTATATACATACTTTCGTTTCCCATTCAGATACAATGCAACGCAAGACGTCAATATGTATAAGTTATTGTTCACATAAGTTAAGTTAAGTTAAGTTATTGTTCACATATTGGATTTTTAACTGAGGTATTAAATGCGAGGGAGCGCTAGCGACCGCAGCATTTAGTTCCTTAAAATTCAGATATGTGAACAATAACATATTTATCTCCCATCCGAGTATTGATTTTCTATCTCCTGTCGAACAATTAATGATTAAATCTGATAATATGTAACTTATTTGTGTTAAATCTTGCAATATGTGAAATAAGTATAGTTCGGTATTGGCCAGCGATTGGCTTAGAAAGTAGGGCGAACTTTACTTTTCCATATTGACGTCACGTCAGTGCATGTTGGTCAGTGCCGCAAATATGCTTCACATCGAAAAATAGTTCCTGCAAAATCACCATTAATTTGATTATTATTTTTATAGTTTGTATATTTTTGAAGCGCATATAAATTGCGAATGATGTACGTATATAATAAAAAGATTATTTGATTTGTATGTATACTCAACAAAACTAGAAACGTCCCTGTTTTATAGCCGGTGTAGCTCTGTCTATGTATGTACCACATGTTCAAAGTACATGTATTTTAAACCGTGGCGATGTTCAGAATACGATCGTGTAGAGTTTAGCCGATACACACGGTTTACATAGCGGCCAGTGACCGGAACGTTGATTTCCACTTTTTGCACGTGCACGCTATACTTGTCATCGATAAGGTGATTCAGTTCATGTCGTACCATTCATGCGATAGGGGCTATTCGGAAAATTAAAAAACTTTTTTAATTTTTCACTGTTTTCGATATGCCACGGCTTTCCGAAAACGAGCGAAATCAGGCAATTGGGATGCTTGCGGGTGGGATGGCCGCCAGGGCGGTCGCGCCTCGGTTTGGTTGCTGTCGGAAGACGATTGATCGTCTTGCAGCCCGGTACCAGCAGACTGGGGCTGTTCACGACCGGCAGCGACCTGGTAGGCCTCGTGTAACGACGGCTAGAGCCGATCGTTATTACATTACGTTGACGCACTTACGTCAACGTCGATTGGCAGCCACAGTCACTGCTAGGCGATACGGTGTCTCAGGGCAGACCATTCGCAACCGGTTACGTCGTAACGCCCTACCAATCCGGGCACGCCGCCCGTACACTGGTCAGATAATGACCCAACGTCACCGTGCTGCCAGACTGTTATGGGCGCGACGTCATCTGAACTGGAGAAGGGCTGATTGGAACCGAGTTTTGTTCACCGATGAATCTCGGTTCACAGTTAGTCATGCTGACGGAAGATTACGGGTATATAGGCGTAAAAATGAAAGATTCACCGATTGTTGCATTGTTGAGAAGAACAGGTTTGGGGGAGGGAGCGTAATGGTCTGGGGTGGGATCATGGGAAACCGGAAGACAGATTTGGTTGTTGTACAGGGCAACATCAATGCACAACGTTATGTTGCAGATGTGCTAAATGCACATGCCTTACCATTTATCCGTCAGCATGGTCCTGGTGTGACATTGATGCACGACAATGCCCGCCCTCACGTAGCCAGAGTCACCACTCAATACTTACAGCAAAACAACGTCGACGTCATGCCATGGCCCGCGGTCTCCCCGGATCTCAATCCCATTGAGCACATATGGGATGAGCTGGGCCGCAAAGCACGAGCTAACCATCAGATTGACAATGTTCGCGATCTTACACGGGCGTTACAACGGGAATGGAGGAATTTGCCCAACGCACTGGTATTGCGTTACGTCACGTCGATGCGGCGTAGGATCATTGCATGCATTCATGCAAATGGTGGCCACACTCGGTACTAACGAGATTTACTGAATTTGCCACATTACTTATTGAAATTCCATCTCTAAACATTAAGTAACACATTTCTGAGTTTGTGTGATTTTTGATTTTGACCCCTACCGCCCTTGGCCGGTTATCTCTCGAATATTTAACAAGATATCCAAATGCAATTTATTGGCTTTGATACAGAAATGAATGAACTTGTTTTTCCATTTTGATTTTTAAAAGTAACCCTTTTGGTTTTTGATGAATCTTTCCTTAAACATGGAGGGACGTTTCTAGTTTTGCTCAGTATAGATATATGCCTCTGCTTACGCCGAGATAAACATATATGTCATGTTTGTTGCAGAAATATGAATATTTTATTTATAATATGCACCGCCAAACAAATAAGTCAGTTTTAAGATTGTAAGACATTTACAACCTGCGTTAATTTGACATGTTTGCATATGAATATAGATACCGGAAGTGCTGCATATTTTATGGAGTTTCTCAAATGTATATTTTGACGGACATACTTTTCCTAAAAATTAAACACATCAGCTAAATTCAATAGACTGAAACTATTTGCGGCATTTTATTTCAACCTTACAACAATTGGCATGCTTTCATTAACTGGCAGAAGTGTGCTTTGTTCATATATATCGTAGCGGCCATTTTGGATTCTGGGTTGCGTAGAACGCACACAAATATTACTCTATGTTAGTTTGAATTAGTTTCATCAAGGTAGATTTTGGTAAACATTTTTTGTTCGATAACTAATATCAAAGATTTGAAAACAGTTGAGCAACTAAATGTTGCAATTTTGTCCAACTTCAGTTCAGTTTAAGTCTTTATTTATTGGTTTACATAAATAAAAAAATGCACACACCTCAATTTTTATTTATATCATGACCACGAGATAAATGAAAAAAGCACACCCCACTCACTCACACACTCACACACACAACCCATTTGCACCGAGAGAGTGAGGACTTCATTTTTCTCTCCAATGTTCCGAGTCATCAGTCTATCGGTAAAGTCGGAGACAAGGATTTTAGGTAACATGTAATATGTATCTCGCCTAAATGGTTGGGAAAGTACGTACGGAATAAATGGAATTCTGTCAGAGGACTCGGATAAAACAAGTAAAAGTATCTAAGAGGACTTCGAAATCCTCTTAGATACTTTTCCTTGTTTTATCCGAGTCCTCACTATCGTCTACACCAATCCACACATGCTGTCGTTTTGTTCGTTTTTCAGGTGGAAATACGGACTCACACTGGGAACTGCGAGATTCTGGTGCCCTGGTGACGAAGAAAATTTTGAACAAACAAGTCAACAAATGCTACGACCTTGTAGGTTCTATGACGGACAGCCGTACCGGAACAGGCGGTCACATTGCCAATGCACTTGTCACGGTGACGGTGAAGGTATCCGTCGGGAACGCCGGCACTGGAACCAGTTGTAGCTGCAGTGACGGTGCTGCCGCCGTCGTCGGTGGAATGTTGTTCTTGTTAACGGCGTGTGTTGCTCAAATCATGTAAAACATCATCTATTGCATAACAATGGCTCGCACAGTTTACTAACTCAATGTATTAAACATTATAATACATTAGTGTGATAAATATGCAAATAGCCCGCTACAGAAAACATGTTAGCTAATCAGTACTACTTCAAACCATGATACTGTGCTTATGTTATATATATAATAGCCTAGTTTATTATAAAATCAGTAAACTCGTTTAATAAATATCATATTAAATAATTACTCATGTATGATCTTCTATGTTTGTTTATGGTCACCATCGTAATTTCGCCTTTTTCCCCTTCAAAACGCGAATGCAAGAAATTGGCGGTTGTGATCTTTGATTTAGCGAAAGATGAACTCGCGCTTTTGTGATTCCGACTTTTCGTTCACATATTTTGTTTTTCCTTTTGTGATGCACGCATTATGTTCTCTGTCTTTTTAACTTGCTATTCTTTACAATGATGTCCTCCTTCATACAGTATCGTCGCCGTCGGACGAAAATGACGTAACTCAAAAACAGACATTTTTCAGGAGAAACAAAAAACTAATCATTGCTTTCAATTTTCTGCAGACTTAGGTCCAAGTTATCAATTAGATAAAATATTCGCTATTTTCACAAACAACGCGGGATACTAAACTAATTCAAGAGCAGAGAAAAAAAGATTTGCGCCAAAAGTGAGATACGCCATTTTCGTCCGACGGCGACGGTATGCCCTCTTTGAGTTATGTTACATGTACTGTGCGGTAGTTTGATTGTAAATAATACATTGCACAACAGGTGCCCGTTTCACTAAACTTCGTACGACTAAGACTTTCATAAGTGCAAAATTATGATAGGCTGTAAATTTTACACTATTTTGTTGTCGACAACTATTGAATTTACATTTATTGAGCATAGGCTGCATATGCATCCTATGCTCAATAAATGTAAATCCAGCAATTGATCTTTCCAGACGATCCTAAATTTGCACTTACGAACATTTTAGTTGTACGAAGTTTAGTGAGATGGTCCCCAATACATTAACCTACGCTAATATTGTCAATATGTATATACAGTGGAACCTCTCTAAACTGAAGGTCCCCAGGGTGTCCGGTTTAGAGAGGTTCATTGTAATTAAGCATTCCATGAATAGTTATTGTCATTTACAATCATGAACACACACGGCAATGACATACATTACAGTTAAACCCATCTAAATTAAAATTAACAGGGTTGCCAGGGTGTCCGGTTTAGAAAGCTTTCCTCCTATTACAAAACACTTGAGGCTCAGCTCAGGCTCAGCCAATCAAACTGTTTGATTTATATTGCGAGTTGAGATTGACAATATATTATGTTCAGAAACGTTGACAACTTGGAAAGTTTAACGCAGGCGTTTGTGTATATTTCAGTAAACGTTATCAAGATAAGATTTAAATTTAGCGTTGTATCATACGTGACTTACAGTCATTAAACATGATTAAACTATTATATGGGACACGCCCTATTATTTTGTATCCTTGGACATCTGCGTAATTTCTTGAAATACGTTTACAAAAGGTAGATCTACAATACATTCCGTAAATGGCGTCAAAAGTTTACACAATCTTCAGAGTACATGCGGAATGATATTCCGCATGTACTCTGAACATTTTGTCAACTTCTGACTTTATTTATGAAACATATGTAAATTTTGTAAACGTATTTAATGAAATTACGCAGATGTCCGAAGGTACAAAATCACATGGTGTGTCTCACATGTAGTTTCTTCTGGCTCTACATGCGTGGCTGTGACTGCAGAACTGGGGCTTGGGGACTTTGCGACCAGTGTATATCCAGATCAGCTTGTACATACACATACACACAGCCTGATCAGGATATGACGTGTTCGCCATTCAGTTAAAGAAACCGGCTTGCTCCTAACAAATAATATAACTCGTTATCATGCTACAGGAGTGTGCTATTTGATCAGGAGCTACATATACACTGGTCACAAATCCCATAAGCCTTATTTCTCCTGTCACAGCCAGATACATGCATCATGAGTTTTACCGATTATTGCATCCTTTAAGCGACCATCTGATCCCACTGTACCTATATCAAATATACCTGCCCACAAATATAAATTACAATCATGTTACTGTCACTGGAGAGATGTTGCTTTTGAGATTTTTGACCAGTGTAGTTCCTGATCATATAACCCACGCCTTTAGAACGGTACCGATCTATATTGTTTGTTATATATATATACATGTACCGGGATTTTCATTGATGGGATGACGAACAGTGCAGGTGGCAGTTTCACTAAACTTCGTAAGACTAAGATATACGTAAGTGCAAAATTATAATAGTCAGTAAATTTCACATTAACAATGTCTTCTTGTAAACAATTATTGGATTTACATTTATCGAGCATAGGCTGCATATGCAGCCTCAATAAATGTAAATCCATCAATTGAAATTTCCAGACGATCCTAAAGTTGCACGTACGGGCCCCTGGTCCTGATCAGACTGTGCGGATGCACATGCTGATCTGGATCTACACTGGTCCTAAACAAAACCACAATATCCGTTTCTCCAGTCACAGCCACTTATAACCACGCGTGTATTGTTCTTCAAATATTTAGATTACGATACAAATAAAGTACATCAAAGGAAGCGGCATAATGTTGCGTGCTAATTACTACTTTATGGTGTATAGTTTGCATTAAAGGTTCATGCCCACCCAGTATGCACACAATCTTCTTTATAGGGATTAAATAAGTGTATAATTGTGTCACTATTCCACCAGTTCTAAAAGTTCAAGTGCCCGCTACTCACCATTACCCTAAGTATTTTATATCAGACGTAAATGTCCACACTGATATCAGGGGCGATAACCGTGTTTCCTTAAAATGTTAACGGACATTACTTTTTATTCTCTGTATTTTGTTTGTGTGTAATGATCATAATTATTAATATATCGAAAATATTATTTTTTCAGGTGACACATTTAATTAGTATAAATAATTAAAATATGCCATGCCTCCTTTGCATATGAAAATAGCCTGATACCACCGCGCGTTATTATCAGTAAACTAATTATTACTAAATGATTATGTCTGTATAGCGGGCACTCGTACTTTTTAGAACTGGTGGAATAGTGACACAAGTATACACTTATTTAATTCCTATAATGAACAGTTTGTGCCTACTGAGAGGGCATGTACTTTTAATGAGGCTACCTTGATTACTATGGACTATAGATGTCAAGCATACCTGCTAGAGTCGAACCCATCTCAACCAGGGACTCGGGAAAATATGGATATTTACCTTAGATACGTTTCTTTGTTATGTATATCTGATTACAATGACTTTTCATGATTGCAAAACACTAGGATGTTTCATGAAGTACTCACATGTCTGATTTACAGTGAAACATCTTTAGTGTGTCCGGTTTGTAGAGGTTTCACTGTATTTAACCCTTTGAACCCGAAAGCCCGCTATAGCGGTTTATGCAAACAGTGCCGATCCAAAAGAGCCGGCTCGTAACGAGCTGTCTCATTAGGATCTGCCCTTTTTGAAAGTAATTTTCATACTTTTGAAAACAAAAACACCCCCTATTCGTAAATGGACTAGTCTGAAAACCATTTTGTGACGGTTGGATTGGTTGCAAAATTAACATATCAAAATCCATTCCAGCTACATGTACTTAGGGGTGAAAGGGTTAAACGCACTTCCGCCTACGCCTTGCTAACTATCTTCATTTTATTGCAATGAAGCGCAGATACCAAGGGGAATTGTATAGTATCTCTTGCCGGCGACGCCGTCCTCATTGATGTAGCTGTTCCGGAATTACTTCGCGAAAACGTACACGTTATGTGCAAGTTTTCTCGAAATAAATCAGAAATGTCATATGTACGAGGACGGCGTCATCGGCGTACGCTACAATGTAAATTATCGAGGTATATGCACTGTGTTGCAACACTATTGACGCAATAGTTGATGAGATACATGTATTGAAGAAAATAAATGTGTATCGAAGCGGGCATAAACAGCAGGCGCGATTGATGTACATTGCAACCATGGATGTGTTGGCATACCAAGGAACGCTACTGTCATCTGGATAAATAGTAGACAAATAAATACAAATATATCAGACAAGCCAGGTACACAATCTCCTTGATTGTCACATATGCTATTTGGCGTGATATGGCGTAATTTACATACAAGGTAATATATGTTCCATGTACAATTCGATGGTATTGAGTAATTAATTAAAAGTATTAACTCCTTCATGGCATGAATCGTGCAATATTAATATAATACAAAATGAAGTATATTTGTTTCAAAATAATAAAAATATTATCATCCTCAAACAATATAATATATTTTGATAAAATAACGTTACAAACCGATATGATTGCGATTTTTTTCCGATCAAATTTTAACAGCGGGGTGGGGTGGGAATGGGGCTAATAATATATTGTGTAAACATAGTTTTAGAACGTGTGGACACGGTCCTATCTAGCCATAACTATCTGTCTGTAACGCTGGGCGACTTAAATGCGTTACAGACAGCAGGCGCGGATCCAGGATTTCGGGTTAGGGGGGGGGGCGTAACAATTTTGCAATACTTGACTATATTATCGAACGAGCTATGCTCGTTCGATAATATAGTCAAGTATTGCAAAATAGTCGACCGAGCTCGGGATAGTGCTAGGGGATCGGGGATCCGGGCATTCCCGACAGTTTTTGAAATCTACATTGCATTTCCTGCGTTCTGGCGCATTTTGGACACTGTCACAGTATGTTTAGACATGATTTTTGATTGAAAACGTTTAAATTTTGAAACAATAAGAAAACTGCATGGAACACATGGCACTTGGCATGAAACGTCCCTTGTAACTTGTAAAAAATCTTTACTCGGCGAATTTTAGGGGGGGGGAGTGCGCGCCGGGTCCGCCCCCCGTTGAATCCGCCCATGGACAGAGAATTCGTGTTACATTCTATCTAGCCAGGGTTTCTCAATGGAATAACAATCATTGTTGCCGGATTTTCGTCACGTAACACGAACCGGAACTGCTGATAATAGTATTGTTTTCAAACAATAACTAAATACATGTTGCATATTTTCGAATCTAAAATTAAAGGTACATGCCCACCCAGTAGGTTCTAATATACGGAGACAGATAGTTTTGTATATGCTGTATGTATTACATTTCCTGGCAAAATAAACAGTCATTCACCATTACCCCACGTGTTAATTGGCATTATTATACATTTTATATCAGACGTAAATCTCCACACTGATATCAGGGGCGATAACCGTGTGCTTCCTTAAAATAGTAAAGGACATTACTATTTATTCTCTGTATTTAAGTTTTGGTGTGCAATGATTATGCTTTATAATCGGTCGAAAACATTATTTTTTTCAGGTGACGCATTTAACTAGCATAAATCATTTAAAATATCATGCCTCATTTGCATATGAAAATAGCCTGATACATGTACCACCGCGCGTCATATATCTGTAAAGCGGGCACTGGTGGAATAGTGACACAATTATACACTTATTTAATTCCACCGCGCGTCATATATCTGTATAGCGGGCACTTGTAATGTTAAGAACTGGTGGAATAGTGACACAAGTATACACTTATTTAATTCATATAAAGAACACGTTGTGCCTACTGAGTGGGCATGTACCTTTAATTTCTTTGTAATCTGGTAAGGATCTACGCCGTTTGTAGGGTTATCATATGCATACCAGTTTAATTGTATCGACTGTGTGTATATAAATGCCGTATACATAGAGAATAGTAGGTTAGTGCCGTGAATGGGAAAAAATATCTGGCAAGGCTCAGGAAACGGGATGGGCGAGGCTCTGCCGAGCACATCCCGTTTCCGTGCCGCGCCAGATATTTTTTCCCATTCACGGCACTAACCTACTATTCTATTTATCCCGTCAACACCTACAAATGGCTGTAAAATGCAAAAATAGTATTGACTGGATATCAAAAATGTTTAACGGCACCGTGTTTCACGGCACATACACACTGTGTTGACGGGATAATTGTCTATTCTATCCCAAGTATGTGGCTGTGGAGAACTGGGTCTGATGGGATTTGTGGCCGATCCTAATCAAATAACACACCCATGTAGCATAATAACGATACATAATAAACCTCTCTAAACCGGACACACAGGCAGTCAGTGTATCCTTAATGTTATGGGTTTCATTGGCGTATACTTATGATAATAATGCCTGTTCAAGTTCGCAAAGCACAACCGCATGCATTGACGTAGTCATATGTCTGATTTACAATGGCACATCTCTAAACCTGGGGACCTCCCAGGGTGTCCGGTTTAGAGAGGTTCCGCTGTAGTTTTCCTGTGAGAAGCATGATATGTGTTTCACAGACTGAATAGCGATTAGTGCATATCTAGATCAGACTGTGCGGATGCACAGGCTGATCTGGATCTACATTGGTGGCAAAGCTCCATTTCTCAAGTCACCGCCACTATTTGTATTACGGCGTCTGTTTGGAAATTTCGCTCACGTGACCGTTACTATGAGGTTTAATACCGCAGACACTGTCGTGCTCATTGTTAGGCGAAACAAATTCTGTAACTTTATATATATACATGTTTCTATCAATAAACTTATTCAATTGTTTCATGTTTTGGCAACTACTCGGGAATTACAAAATACATAAATACCCGGCAATAAACAAGGGTTATTGGTATATCCCCAAGTAGTTGCCAAAGACATAAATTGATAATAATCGGCATTTGAGCTCTATCATCACGATAAGGCCATACCATATAGTTTCTGTGTTAAGTGTCCACCCAGTTGACCAAAACCTACATACGTATCCGGTAAAAATGAACAACCCCTTGACAACAACGAAGGTACAAAATCATATGGCGTGACTCATATATATGCTAGTTAAGTAGTTGACACATCGTGGATATCCCCAATGTTTCGAATAGCACGGGTAGTCAATGGCCAGTGACACGAAGCACCTATTGCTGAGTTAAAGTACTTTATGTCGATTTATACCATAATTGACATACGCCATGCGAAGTGGTACCTTCTGTCATCTGCGTAATTTCATTAAAAACGTTTACAAAATTTATAATATTTTTCATAAATAAAGTTGAGAAAATCTTCAGTGTAAATGCAGACGTACTCTGGAAATTGTGTCAACTTTTGACGCCATTTACGGAATAAATTCTGTAAACGTATTTCATGAAATTACGCAGATGTCCGAAGGTACAAGATCACATAGCGTGTCTCATTTATGTGGCTATGACTGGAGGAATGGGACTGATGCGAGTTGACACGTACTGTTCCAGCTTTAGATCACATAGCTCACCCATGTAGCCTGACAATGATCTACATTGTTTGTTAGAAGTTAGACGTGTGTTTTATTGATGAAATAGCGAACAGTGCAGATCCTGATCAGACTGTGTGGATGCACAGGCTGATCTGGATCTAGACTGGCCGTAAAACTCATAAGCCCCATTTCTCCTGTCACAGCTACATATTTGTTATCATCTGACCAAAACGTGCCTTGTTGACATTGTGATCACTCTAGGTCCGTATTACCAAAAGCATCTACGCAGTCTGATCATGGTATACACCGTCATTTTGTCAGTGATATATCTACACGTAGTACGCATCAAATATTGATATGCAATGGTGATTAATTACTTTCAAACAGTGCAGATCCTGATGAGACGGCTCGTTACGAGCCGGCTCATCTGGATCTGCACTGTTTGCATAAACCGATATGATATAGCGGGCTTTCGGGTTCGAAGGGTTAAAGGTACACGCCCACTCAGCAGGCACAAACTGGTCTTTATATCAGAGACATCATCTGAGACATTTTATGGCAAAATAAACAGTCATTCACCATTACCCCACGTACTGATTGGCATTATTGTACAATTTATATCGTACGTAAATTTTCACACTGATATCAGGGGCGATAACCGTGTTTCGTTAAAATGTTAACAGACATTACCCTTTATTACCTGTATGTATGTATTCATGTGCAATGATCATATTTTATAACCTGTTGAAAATATTTCATTTTCAGGAAACACATTTAATTCGTATAAATAATTACAAAATAGTATACCTCATTTGCTTGTGAAAATAGCCTGATACCACCGCGCGTCACTACCAGTAAAATAAATATTACTAACTAATTATACCTGTATTTCGGACACTCGTATTTTTTAGAACTGGTGGAATAGTGACACAAATGATGCACTTATTTAATTCCTATAAAGAACAGTTTGTGCCTACTGAGTGGCATGTACATGTACCTTTAACCCTTTGAACCCGACAGCCCGATATAGCGGTTTATGCAAAAAGTGCAGATCCAGATGAGCTGGCTCGTAACGAACCGTCTCATCAGGATCTGCACAGTTTGAAAGTAATTTTCATATTTTTGAGAACAACAAATACCCCCTTTTCATAAATGGACGAATCTGAAACTCATTTTGTGACCATTGAATTCGTCGGAACATTAGCATATCACAGTCTATTCCAGTTCCTTAGGTTCCTTTCAATAAATGTAAATCCAAGCTTGTGGGACTGAAAGACGAACTACGTACTAGGTCAAAATCAGATTGCGCGGATACGCAGGCTGGTCCGGAGCTATGCTGGGCCCGTTTCACTAAACTTCGTACGGCTAAAATGTTCGTAAGTGCAAAGTTATGATAGTCTGTAAATTTCACATTAACAATGTTTTTTTTGTAAACACTTATTGGATTTACATTTATTGAACATAGGCTGCAGGCTATGCTCAATAAATTTAAATACACAAATTGAAATTTCTAGGCGCTCCTAAATTTTCACTTAAGAACATTTTAGTCGTACGAAGTTTAGTGAAAAGACCCCCTGGTCACAAGCGTTGTGGGCGAATTTTCTGAGGCACAGACCTGAGTAACATAAGCCCCGTTTTCCGTATTTTGGAAACTCGAAGGTTTCCGTGGGAAATGGGGCTAACTCCATGAGAAAGTTAGCCCTCTTCTTCCAATGATCCATTTAAACGGAACAGTTTCATAATATAGAGACTTTGCGAGAGTTGGGAATCTTGCACATGAATCGAATGGTCAAAAATGTAGTCCCAGACCAGATTGTTCAGATCCATTATCTGGTCTGCATCTACACTGGCCGCAAACGTCATAACGCACTTTCTTAGAATATGAACGAGTGTTTTCAAGGCGCATACGTGCTTGCGACAGTCAAGTTCGATTGTGTATCCTGGAATTTGAACGATTCTATTTATATAAATAGAACACCGGTCCTGGTCGTGGCCGGTGTAACCCCCGATATGCTAGCACACTTATGCAGCCTGGTAAGGATCTATCTTTGTTAGACGAATGCCGACTGTGATCTATGTTTGTTAGACGCATGATGACTGAGCTCTGTTTGTTAGACGCATGACGGCTGTTTCGGCGACATGGATGAGCTTGAGATTACGGATTTCTTGCGGCTGCTTTGGTCGCAAGCTCAGAAGAGGAGAGAGAGAGCGTGGATTGGTGAATGGGTCAACAGAGAAAATAAATACTGTAACAGTGTACAACAAAACAATAATTCAACAATAATTTAGCTCATCATTTCTTTATTGTGTTACACCACCGCCTGTGCAAATCTCGCCAATATTTGTCATTATTGTATTTCAAAATGCTCGAATACTGTGTTATTTTAGTAAGCAGCTGGATTGGCTGTGTCTGAGCTGTGCTACAGCTCAGGAACAGCCAATCCAACTGCTGAATTGCGAGTTGATATTGTTAATTTATGTTCAGAAACGTTGACGTCTTGGCAAGATTACCGCCGGCGGTGGTGTAATATGTGAACACAGAGAATACCTGGTTAGTGTGTTTTGATATCAAGTTTATCAGGCAAGGCTGGGACACACGTATTAATTTCGATGCTTGCCGAGGAATTCCTACCGTTTCCAAGCCGAACCTGATCAATTTGATATAAAAATAAAAATACAGTAGCCTGGTATAATTTGTTCAGGTAACGTTTTATGTTCGAAAATGACCCACATATGACGTCTTATCAGTGAACAAAACGCGAACTTGTTTACGTTGCGTTTTCACTGTCGTCATTCGGTAACGTCACGTGACGTTATCCGACCAATAGAACGTCTGTTTTCACTTCGTTCAACCCGGATGTTTGTATCAGGTCAATGCCTGATACAACAATATGTTATCAGTCAATACGTATTCGGCCAATACAGGGCAGGTTACCTGTTAAGTTTGTATACCACTGTGGTTGATCAATCAAAATAGACGCGTCCACCTACAATTGGAGGAAACTAATTTTGCCATCTGTTGACGAAATTCCACATGTCTCAACTTAGATTAACGGCTGTTGTGAGAAAATGCTGAGCTGTGGAGGAGGCGTGTTGGAAATTCACGACCAGTTCATTGCATTTGTCCAGTGTCTGTCCTAATCTAATAAAACTGTTTATACGTGAAATGTGAATTCGCAAACAATCTGTTCTGATTTGCCGAGCCTTAGCACATCTCACACCCGGTCAATCCATTTGTTTTATCAGTCTGTAGTGTAAGCATTAAAGCCTCCCTACCCCACAGGCGGAAGACTCGGACATACATGTAGGACACAATAAATGGCTCATTTGAAAAATGTTACCCCACACACCCAAGTCCATACACTGGTATAACGTTTTCAATGTAGGAAATAGCTTGGAAAATGCCGTATTTTCGGTCTTCCACCTGTGCTCAACCCAACATAATTATAATCGTTGCACTTCAATTCGAATATTTCGAATCGAACACGGCTACCGGGTTTCCGCGACTGTTGCCGGCTGCACGGGATGGCCGGAGATCGTGCGCCACGCGGCGTAACATGGCCGGTATATAAACTCCCAATCAACGCCCATTCAGACGTAGATCTAGTTCAATCAGAAGCAGATATGACATGTAAGTAATTGTTTATTTATAGTTTGTGTTGGTCTAGCTCTCGGATGCAGCTGTGTTTCGTATGCACAGTATGGCAAGGCATAGGACTGGTGAAAACCGCATGCATATATTCCATGTCACAAGTTCTATACTATTTGACTAGTTTTAATTTCTGATATTGTATACATATGCAGTTGTGACATCGCGTAACGTTCATTTAAATAATGTAAATTACGATATTTAGTAGCTTAATCTCGACGAACCGATGGCATTTACTATTTTATCCCATCAACACAGTGCGTATGTGCCGTGAAACACGGTGCCGTGAAACATTTTGATATCCAGTCAATACTATTTTTGCATTTTACAGCCATTTGTGTGTGTTGGCGGAATAAATAAAATAGTCGGTTAATAGCCTCGCCCATCCCGTTTCCTTGCCAGATATTTTTTTCCATTCACGGCACTAACCTACTATTCTGTATCGTCCGTCCATCTGTAGCATTAAGATACAATAGTAAACGTATCTGTATAGCTTAGTATATAGGCTATATATTTAGCTGGGGGTGGGGGTGGGGGGTGGAATACAGTTCAATAATTAATGTTATACGGATATGTTTTACTATTTCATCTGTCTTTTATATGTTCTGTGTCCGTGAGAGCTGATACCCTTTCAATGTATTCCACTTGTCTTGTCCGATACTTTAAAACTGATCCCTTCCTAGCTTGGCTGCCATCGGTTCTCCGGATGTATTTTAATATTTTGTCTTCTATATTATCTGCATCCTTCTAGCTAACAGCCGCCCATTATAAATGTCGCAATCACAGCCCATTCTGTCCTGGGCTTTGTGACGAGAGATCGTTTTTATACTTCGAACTTCTGTTAAAAGCAGAACTTCCACGTACAAATATTATCTTTATATACCAGTTCGGGAACAGAATGGGCTGTTATTGCGACCATATTTTACAATTCCCGGTTCTCTGCTAGACAGATACAGCAAATATAAAATATATAATGGCAAAGTACATATTAGCTAATTTTTATATTACTTTTCAAGCTATTATATGCATGCGAATTTATTTGAGAACCCGTACCTGTCGACTTTGGGGTGTAATCACCCGCATGCACTACCCGCATGCACTATCCCCGCAGTTGTTATAAAATAAACTACGCCCACAACAAATCATACAGATGCAACGCCCTCGAGACCTTATAAAATGCATTTTTGTTCGAAAATGTTGTTGCGAAATGTAACTGGATATTCCGTTGTCATGTTTGAATAGTTTCAAATAATACTCGTGTACGTTGGCTTCCGCGTAAAGAACTCGTTCCATTCGCTTACTCTTTGTTACGCGGAACAACTTGACCCTTTGAACCCGAAAGCCCGCTATAGCGGTTTGTGCAAAATGTGCAGAGATGAGCCGGCTCGTAACGAGCCGTCTCGTCAGGATCTGCACTTTTTTAAAGTAAGTTAATATATCCTAGAACAAAAACACCGCTTTTTCATAAATGGACGAATCTGAAAATCATGTGACCATTGGATTGGTCGGAACATTAGCATATCAGTCCATTCCAGTTCGTTAGGGTTGAAAGGGTTAAAATCGTGTACTATTTCACGCTACAACATGTACGACAAGGGTACTTTGTGGTATGAACGACATATGCTTCCTTTGAATTATACCAGATTTTCCTCTGAATTATACCCGATTTTACTCCCATATTATATCTACACATAGGATATTCGCCATCTTTTCAACAAACGGAAGTGAATTAATTACATTGAGCCCGGGTAGCCGATTCAGTAAATGTAAAGCATACGAGCCTGGCCCAAGGTACACAGCACCACTTTTGTTTGTTGAAAATATTGCGAGTGTCCTACCTTCTAGCAAGAACATAATCAATGGTATGATATAAAGAGCGTGTTTTCGTCCATACCACAAAGTGCCTATGATGTACGATGGAATATCGGAATGTCCTCTATAATTACGATGCATATACCTTCACAGCTATCACTTCAACAACCTTTCTCCTGCTGGTCCTGGCTGCACTGTCCGGCTTGACCGTCGTTGAATCTGAATATGGTAAGTCATGTGATACACTTGCATAATGCATGTATCCATGTGCATGCTCACGTGGTTACAACGTGCCCACTCCATATAAGTATTATTTCATATTTTCCTTGTAAGGGAAGTATTTTGATGAAATATGGCGCAACAAACGCGTCTTCATGAGCTGCATTTGGTGGTCCCGGGTGTTCGGCACAGACTTGTGTCGTTTTTGCGATGAATTTGTCGACACGGAAATAGATTCTGCGCAAAAACGACAGAAGCTTGGGTCAACGTACCGATACCACCAAATGCATATTTAACAAGACCAGTTTGGTGTGCCATGTTTCATGAAAATCCGGTGCATAATAAGAACAAAATCAGTACGTTCTTTGAATCTGAGGCGCTTCTGGAATTTCAGTACTTGGTGTTGTGTAACAAAGTGATCACACACCTTGTGTATGTATTTCAATCCCTGTTAATTTCCAAATATCGTTGGAAATGTTATTCCAACATGGCGTTTAGTTATGTGTGCTCCCCAACAATGTATAAATTGTTTACACGTAGTTCTCCGTACATAACTCATCTGTTTCACGAAAGCTGCCCAAATTGTACGGCTATATAGACAATTGAAAAACAATATTATTTTCGATATTATTAAATTAAAGGAAAAATTAAGAATGAGCCTTTTTATTTCGTGAAATTTGGTCAAATATTATTTTATTGCGAAAAAACAATTTCCCCATTAGACCTCTTCACGGAGTGAAGATGTCTATGGGGATTTAACACGGGGAATTTGTTTTGAATTTTAGAAATACTGGACCGATTTTTAAAATTTAAATTGTTTTCTTAGATCATATCCAAGCTATCTAATCGGGTTTCGGAGTCCATTTCCAAAAAAATTGTTGTTTGACTCCTCCCACACTTCCTTACCACTTTTTGCCCCATATTAAATTCCCATAGACCAATCAATTTTTCGTAATAAAATCAATATTTGAGACCAAATTTCACGAAATAAAATGAAAATGAAGGCTCATTCTTAAATTTTCCTTTAATTTAACATTATCGAAACTAATTGTTTTTGAATTGTCTATATAGCCGTAAAATTTGGGCAGCTTTCGTGAAACCGACTATAATTACATAATAACAGTAATGAGTCCGAGTAGTCTTTCTAAATTTGCATTTGAAGCGTTCTTTGTTTACTTTCTTGTGTGATACACATTTTATTAGGTCGGTTTATGGATTATGTTTGTCGTATTGTACGATTGTCCTGGTTAACAATGAGGCTTAGTTGAACGTCAACACCCTGCAGCGTTTCCTATATTTTAGTGCGCGAAAAATAAATATTACGCAACTGTTTACTACATTAATAAATGTTGGCTAAAGCCTTGCAATATGCAATTAAGACGAAATGATGTCATTTCATTCAAATTGTTCCATATACTGGGGTAGACAAAGTCTATGAAAGTTAAGTACCGGTCTACCAGCGGAGGCTCAAACATTCCAAAATCCTAGATGCAGAGCGAATGTTTTATCATTGCTTCATGTTTCTGCCGACCTACTAGGATTCCTGTCTGGGCGTACAGATTGCCAAGGCATGACGCATTGACTTTTACTACCACGTATAAATTGGGTTGCACGAACTTAAAAAAGGTACATGCCCACGCAGTAGACACAAAATGTTCTATCCGAGACATCATCAGACATTTTCTGGCAATATAAACATTAATTCACCATTACCCCACGTATTGATTGACATTATTATGCATTTTATATCTGACGGAAATTTTCTCTGACCTCAGGGGCGATAACCGTGTTTCCTTACAATTTTAACGGACATTGCTATTTATTTTCTGTATTTTTTGATGTGCTATTTATTTTCTGTATTTTTTGATGTGCTATTTATTTTCTGTATTTTTTGATGTGCAATGATCACGCTGTCGACAATATTATTTTTCCGGTGACGCATTTAGTTATTATAAATAATAAAAAAAGTTCACGCCTCATTTGCATTTGAAAATAACCGGATGCCACCGCGCGTCACTATCGGTAAAATACACCTTACTGAATGATTATATCTGTATAGCGGGTACTCGTAATTTTTAGAACTGGTGGAATAGCGACACAATTATACACTTACTATTTAATCCTATAAAGAACAGTTTGTGCCTAATGGGTGGCCATGTACCTTTAATGAGGTCTGGCATTATCATGTTGGAAATACTGCAGTGCGGTTCTTCACGGCATTCAGTCGTCCAATCTACACGTGCAGCGTATGATTAGCACTTATCCCTGCCCACACATCACGCTGCCCCCACCTCTCCTGTCGACTACCACACACATACATAGCCGCTCACCGCGTCTGCGATACGCCAGTTTACGACCGTCTGCTTCCGATACATTAACACTTTGAACCCGAAAGCCCGCTATATCGGTTTATGCAAACAGTGCAGATCCAGATGAGCCGGCTCGTAACGAGCCGTCTCATCAGGAGCCGTCTCATCAGGATCTGCTCTGTTTGAAAGTAATTTTAATATTTTTGAGAAAAACAAATGCCCCCTTTTTATAAATGAAATAGTCTGAAAATCATTTTGCGATGATTGTATTGGTTGCATAACGAACATATCGCAGCCCATTCAGTTACATAGGGGTGAAAGGGTTAAATTTTCTTTCCTATGAAAACGATACTGTTGCCCACTGGCGGCGTATCCAATGCCTATGAGCCCTGGCCCATTGATGGATGGTGGCTTGCTGTCTGAATGGCTCCTTTATACACGGACGTCTCGCTTTCAGGAATACACCTTATGGCGACGCCTCGGTTTTACCGCTAATAAGACGGCTGTACCCACCAATCTTTCTTCGGGCTGTCTAGCTTTCACAAAACGAGTGCGGGTATGCTGAACCCTGCTGTACACATCCTGCCTTCGGGTTGCAGATCTGCCACACCCCCGTCAGCCAAATCTTCTTGCAATATTCACTAATTGGTTGTCTGCTGCAATTATACTGAGCCGCAACTTCAGCCTGCGGGACACCAGCTTGTAGTAGGATCTTGAGAGCCCCCGTTTCGATTCGCTGGCGTAAGTCTTGCAATATTGACAAAACGTGACCATGGCGTTCAGCATTGCCCTTCGACACTGCCCTTTCCCGTGCTAATACCTCTAACAATATCGGTTGGTCCGTGCATTGTGTCCGTTTAGACAATACATCAATTGTGATCACGGAAGGCGATCCGTTTTATGCCCGGGATATTAGTAGCTTTACTGCAGTTTTTGAAATGAAGGGTGTTTGTCTTTTGTTTACGCTCTCCTTAAGCACATGCATATATTGTGTTAGTGCAATAGATGCAGATCATTAAAAACCGTTTACATCGGGTGTTTACATACATGTTCACGAACTAGCGAGCCATTTATATACTGCATAAAGTTTATTTTGGCCTATAGAGTATATCAGTGTTTTTTTTATGTTTATGTATGGCTTTTTAAATATGTACTGTATATGTAGGTTTATAAGAATTAAATTGGTTAATAAGAATTAAATTGGTTATCACAGTGCAAGTCATGCTACTCTATTAGTTTCGGTTTCTGTTTACCAAGGTTACAATATTTAAATCGGTAATCCGAATACCCAAAGTAGAAATTAATAAGATGTAATTAATTTAATGCACATGCAATTGGATATTGAATATGATTATAATCTTATTCATTACATACTTATTTAAAACGGTAGTAGACATAAAAGAGAAAAGAACATTAATATATTATTAATTCTTCATACAATGGCAGTCTTAGTACGCTTAGTACGCATCAGCCCATGTGTGACCGGAACGCGTTAATCTTCGTCTCTTCTCCATCCGGGACGAAGAGACGATACTTATCGATTCTTAGCGGCGAAGGAACGAAGATTAACAGGCGATAATTATCATTTCTTTATGGCGAAAATGCTAAGAAACGAAAAACGGTATGGCGACAGAACAAAGGGACGATATTTGTGGCGAAGAAACGAAGATTAAGGACACTAAACGATAATTAGCGTCCTGTAAGCGTAAAACGCGTAGCGGCGAAACCAAAAACTAATATACCGGTAGCGGGAGATTTGGAAGTTATGTGCCCAGAAATGTACACATCTATCGCATAGCCATAGTTTCAACATTACTGTATTCATTCTATAATGGGATACATACTTTAAATACACCATTCTACTTTACACATCTCTACATAAATATTTTCAAATCCTCATTAATGTTTCATGCGTTGGTGAGTGCTTGACATTGCTGCATCTTTGTCTGGCCCATCTTGAACGGGCGTATTTTGTGAATTACGACACTTTTGTTTTGGTATTTGTTTTATTACGAACTTCCTAAAAGTTGATCACGTAAACCATTTAAATATTATGTTATTACGAGTCCCGTGAATCTCATTTCATGCGTGATCGGTTGCGAGATTGGTCAAGCTTGTCAAGTTCATGGCTTAGCCCCTGGGGTGCATTTAATCCGCTTTTTTTTTAGTACTTTGAATACATGTAGCTGTGTCGGTAGTAACCCTTTATGACAGGCAGCGTCGCTATTCCATGAATGCTAATTTAATATTTCAGTGTGCTATCCCAACGATACGGTGATCTATCACAATTCCAATCCGACGAAGTACAAGTCGTCATCTGCTAAGAACATAAACGGAGTAGAATGCACGACCGGCTGGCTCACTGTTGACGGCGTCGACAAGGCGAAGGTCCATATTACTGGATGTCCGATAGTAAGTAATGCAAACCGCAAATTTGTGTAGAGTACTTTATATTGGGCAGCACCAATTTCCGTGCTGCACTAATACTTTACTATAGTGTTATCAAAATAAGCAGTTTAATTGGCTGAGCCCGAGACAGCCAATCGATCTTATTGATTAAGACGGAAATTGTCTGCCCAATATATATAGTATCCTTGCACGGAAATGGTCTGCCCAATATAGTATCCTTGCACGGAATTTGTCTGCCCAATATATACTCAACAAAACTGCCAATATATACTCAACAAAACTAGAAACGTCCCTGTTTTATAGCCGGTGTAGCTCTGTCTATGTATGTACCACATGTTCAAAGTACATGTATTTTAAACCGTGGCGATGTTCAGAATACGATCGTGTAGAGTTTAGCCGATACACACGGTTTACATAGCGGCCAGTGACCGGAACGTTGATTTCCACTTTTTGCACGTGCAACTTTTTTAAATTTTCACTTTTTTCGATATGCCACGGCTTTCCGAAAACGAGCGAAATCAGGCAATTGGGATGTTTGCGGGTGGGATGGCCGCCAGGGCGGTCGCGCCTCGGTTTGGTTGCTGTCTGAAGACGATTGCTCGTCTTGCAGCCCGGTACCAGCAGACTGGGGCTGTTCACGACCGGCAGCGACCTGGTAGGCCTCGTGTAACGACGGCTAGAGCCGATCGTTACATTACGTTGACGCACTTACGTCAACGTCGATTGGCAGCCAGTCACTGCTAGGCGATACGGTGTCTCAGGGCAGACCATTCGCAACCGGTTACGTCGTAACGCCCAACCAATCCGGGCACGCCGCCCGTACACTGCTCAGATAATGACCCAACGTCACCGTGCTGCCAGACTGTTATGGGCGCGACGTCATCTGAACTGGAGAAGGGCTGACTCGAACCGAGTTTTGTTCACCGATGAATCTCGGTTCACAGTTAGTCATGCTGACGGAAGATTACGGGTATACAGGCGTAAAAATGAAAGATTCACCGATTGTTGCATTGTTGAGAAGAACAGGTTTGGGGGAGGGAGCGTAATGGTCTGGGGTGGGATCATGGGAAACCGGAAAACAGATTTGGTTGTTGTACAGGGCAACATCAATGCACAACGTTGTGTTGCAGATGTGCTAAATGCACATGCCTTACCATTTATCCGTCAGCATGGTCCTGGTGTGACATTGATGCACGACAATTCCCGCCCTCACGTAGCCAGTCGCCACTCAATACTTACAGCAAAACAACGTCGTCATGCCATGGCCCGCGGTCTCCCCGGATCTCGATCCCATTGAGCACATATGGGATGAGCTGGGCCGCAAAGCACTAGCTAACCATCAGATTGACAATGTTCGCGCGATCTTACACGGGCGTTACAACGGGAATGGAGGAATTTGCCCAACGCACTGGTATTGCGTTACGTCACGTCGATGCGGCGTAGGATCATTGCATGCATTCATGCAAATGGTGGCCACACTCGGTACTAACGAGATTTACTGAATTTGCCACATTACTTATTGAAATTCCATCTCTAAACATTAAGTAACACATTTCTGAGTTTTTGTGATTTTTGATTTTGACCCCTACCGCCCTTGGCCGGTTATCTCTCGAATATTTAACAAGATATCCAAATGCAATTTATTGGCTTTGATACAGAAATGAACTTGTTTTTCCATTTTGATTTTTAAAAGTAACCCTTTTGGTTTTTGATGAATCTTTCCTTAAACATGGAGGGACGTTTCTAGTTTTGATCAGTATAGTATCCTTGCACGGAAATTGTCTGCCCAATATAGTAATGTATCCTTGCACGGAAATTGTCTGCCCAATATAGAGTATCCTTGCACGGAAATTGTCTGCCCAATATAGTGGGTGGTGGTCGGGCGAATGAGAGGGCTTAAATTAACGGTATGGGTTCCGCCTTATAGGAATCACGATTTGTCTGGTTTGGCCCTCGGGTACGTTTTTAGCTAGACTATTCGAAGAATAAGTAGAGCTTATGTTGTCGCGTCTGCGTCTGCGTCTGCGTCTGCGTCTGCGTCTGCGTCTGCGTCTGCGTTGACGGCGTCTGCGTCTGTGTTGACGCCGTCTGTTGACGCGTCCGCGTCTGCGTTGACGCCGTCGGCGTCTGCTTGACGCCGTCGCGTGCTGCGTTGACGGCGTCTGCGTTACGCCGTCGTGCGTTGACGCGTCTGCGTCTGCGTGCGCCGTTAGCGTGCGTTGACGCAGTCTGCGTCTGCGTTGACGCCGTCGGCGTCTGCGTTGACGCCGTCTGCGTCTGCGTTGACGCCGTCGGCGTCTGCGTTTACGCCGTCTGCGTCTGCGTCTGCGTTGACTCCGTCGCGTCTTGCCGTCCTGCGTTCGGCGGTCCTGCCCTTTCATCCGTCGGCGTTGCCGCCCGTCTGCGTCTGCGTCCTGCGTTGAACGGCCGTCTGCGTCTGCGTCTTCGTTGACGGGCCGTCTGCGTCTGCGTTCGCCGTTCGCGTCTGCGTCTGCGTCTGCGTCCTGCTCGCGTCTGCGTTGACGGCCGCTTGGCGTCTGCGGCTGCCGTCGCGTCTGCGTTTGCGTCGGCGTTGACGGCGTCGGCGTCGGCGTCGGCGTCGGCGTCGGCGCCGTTGTCACGCCTTGGTTAAGGTTTTTAGTCGAGCTTGTATAACTTGGACAACTGCATCTCCTAGTGATGTACATCAATAACCCCTGATCTATATTTGACCTTGACCTACATTTCCTCTTAAATTACTTGGTTAATTCCCCTTGGTTAAGGTTTTTAGTCAAGCTTGTATATGCAATACTACTGGCCCTACATCCACCATACTTGGACAACTTCATCTCCTAGTGATGCACATCAATAACCCCTGATCTATATTTGACCTTGTCCTACTACATTTCCTCTTGAATTACTTAATTCCCCTTGGTTAAGGTTTTTAGTCCACATTGGTTAAGGTTTTTAGTCAAGCTTGTAGATGCAATACTGATGGCCCTACACCAACCATACTTGGACAACTTCATCTCATGGTGATGTACATCAATAATCCCTGACCTATATTTTACCTTGACCTACTTTTAACCTTGACCTACTTTTAACCTTGAATTACTTAGTAAGCTTGTATATGGAATACTCCTGGCCCTACACCAACCATACTTGGACAACTTCATCTCGTGATGTACATCAATAACCCCTGACCTATATTTGACCTTGACCTACATTTAACCTACATTTAACCTAGAATTACTTTCCCTTGGTTAAGGTTTTTGTCGCGCCCGCTTGCGGAAAGGGCGATATAGTCGGCACTTTGGCATACGTACGTACGTGTGTTCGTACGTACGTGTGTACGGGCGTACGTACGTACGAACAGACGTACGTACGTGTGTCCGGTTAAAGTTTTTGGTTAAAGTTTTTTGGTTAGTCTTTTGGTTAAGTCTTTTAAGTCTTTTGGTTAAAAGTCTTTTAAGTCTTTTGGTTAAAGTTTTTCGTTATAATATATCTCTGCAACGGCTTTGCCCATTACCTTGAAATTTCACATGGGTGTTTATCATCGTATATAATTTCATTCTACCCCCTCCCGTGCGGCCCCTGTGCCCAATGTCGAGGTCGAATTACTTTGAAGTTTTTTTCGCGCCCGCTTGCGGAAAGCGCGATATAGTCGGCACTTTGTCGTACGTACGTATGCACGTACGTACGTGTGTCCGGTTAAAGTTTTTGCTTAAGTTTTTGCTTAAGTTTTTTGGTTAAAGTTTTTCGTTATATTATCTTTTTTTTTAGTGTCCATCCGCGCCACAAGGCGCGACATGCAGGCCGCGGCCATCTAGTTACTCAACCTTGGTTAAGGTTTTTAGTCAAGTTTGTAGATGGAATACTATTGTGCATACAGACACCATACTTGGATACTTTTTCTCTCATAGGGATGTACATCAATAACCCCTGACCTTTATTTTACCTTAACCTACATTTAGTTAATTACTTGGCTAATGTTTATAGTCAAGCTTGTATATGGAATACTTCTGTGCCTACATCAACCATACTTGGACAACTTCATCTCCTAATGATGTACATCAATAATCCCTGACCTATATTTGACCTTGACCTATTTTATCCTTGGATTACTTAGTTATCTCCCCTTGGTTACGGTTTTTAGTCAAGCTTGTATATGGAATACTCCTGGGCCTACAGCAACCTTGTATATGGAATACTCCTGGGCCTACAGCAACCATACTTGGATAACTTTATCTCCTAGTGACGTACATCAATAATCCCTTGGTTAATGTTTTTAGTCCACCTTGGTTAAGGTTTTTCTGCAGGCCTCGGCCACCTTCTTTGTCAAGCTATGTGTACATCGACAACCCTCGTAGTCGAGCTATGCTGTTCTCATACAGCTCTTTTTATCTTTGGCTCTTTATCTTTGGCTCTTTAGTTATCTGGGAGTTGAATTGGGTTATTACCCATTATGAAAGTAGTAAGATTATTACTGATCCTACTGCTTTTGGGAGAGGCTAAGTGATTCTGGTTTGGCGAGGACCTGGCATCAGATCAGGATTATTCTGATTTCAGGGCTGTATTTAGTTTTATTGTAAATATTCAGTTCTGATTTTGGGATGTTCCCCTCATTATTACACGTACATGTACTTGAACATGTACTTGAATATGTACATGACTTGTACAGGTAATATATGAGATTTAGTACTAAACCCATTGACCCGGCCTTAAATGACCTTAAGCTGTTGATAGGCAGTTAAACCCCAACAAACTGCCTAATATTGCACGGAAATTGTCTGCCCAATGTAGAATATCGTTGCACGGAAATTGGTCTGCCCAATATCGGTATCCTTGCACGGAAATTGTCTGCCCAATATCGAGTATCCTTGCACGGAAATTGTCTGCCCAATATCGAGTATCCTTGCACGGAAATTGTCTGCCCAATATCGAGTATCCTTGCACGGAAATTGTCTGCCCAATATCGAGTATCCTTGCACGGAAATTGTCTGCCCAATATCGAGTATCCTTGCACGTAAATTGTCTTCCCAATATAGAATATCCTTGCACGGAAATTGTCTGCCCAATATAGAATATCCTTGCACGGAAATTGTCTGCCCAATATATGATATCCTTGCACGGAAATTGTCTGCCCAATATAGGATATCCTTGCACGGAAATGATCTGCCCAATATGAGTATCCGTGCACGGAAATTATCTGCCCAAAATTGAGAATTCTATCACGGAAATTTATGCCCAATTTAGCGTAACCTAGCACGGAAATTTCGTAATTTCGCCCTATATTTTAGCAATCGGATGTTTTCCAATCTGTTTGATGCCGACCCATTTTTCTTCGGCCAGTCATGTTTTCCTACCCATATAACATCCACCAATCTCGCTTGCCTATACATATTCAAACGATCAAATTCAAACGATTGACTTTGCCGACCCAAATTCTCATCGTGTTGCAGGACATATCCATTTACCTCAGTTTATCGGACCGGGTTGATGACTCCGATAGCATAGTAGGCGGACATGCCCTATATTCGACCGTTATTCTGTGTGACCAGATCGCCATGGCCGGTGTTGTACGTACCGTCACGCAGGGGCTGAACCCAACGTAAGTACGGTGAAACTCCTAAAGCATGCCTCTAAACCACTCGCTGCATCAACTATAGCATTTAATCTAGTTCACAAACCAATAAAATCACACATTGCAATAAGGCTGCGTATCAAAATGACACTACCTTTAAACGGACAACAATCGCATTTTGTTGCGCCTGCGCCCGTTTTATCAAAAGTCGCAACTACAGTAGTCTCGTTTGCGTCGTTGTCAGAAATGTCCAAAGTCTGTACAAGCTTTGTCATCATGGAAGAAATTTAATATTAATTGACGGATTGCCTCGATATCGTGACACTTAATAATACATGCCGCAACTAAAGACATTGACCTGCATATTATGAAAACGCTTAGCCATTTATGTCGGTGTCTTCAACCTGGTCTTTAGTTCGTGTTTTAAGCATTATGCCATGCAATACTACAAGGTGCATGATAACGTGGTTACAACATTGGCTCGAGTGTTGAAAGCGCGCCCACTCATAAGTAACTATTATTTGATAGTTTCCTTAATAAGCAACGGATTTTGATGAAATTTGACGCAGCAAACGCGTTATGTCCTTAACTGAATGAACGCGTTATGTCCTTCCATTCAGTTAAGGATTTAACACTTCATGACCTGCATTTGGTGGTACTGCGAGTTCCACACATACTTATAAAAAACAGACAGAAGTTTGGACCAACGTACCGAGACCACCAAATACAGCTTAACAAGACCAGTTTTATGCGCCATATTTGACGTGCATCCATGCTGCCCTTTATGACCTTCACCTTTTCACCTTCACACCTGTTTTTACTCGGTTCGCTCGGCGGAGTTAATAAATTATGTCTTCTATATCCCTTGAATGAAGTTATCAGGGAACGAATAGTTATCGAGGGAACGAATAGTTATCGAGGGAACGAATAGTTATCGAGGGAACGAATAGTTATCGAGGGAACGAATAAACGAATTATTTCGTGGGAACGAATTATTTGTATAAACGAATTATTTGAATTATTCGAATTATTTGTAAACGAATTATTTGTTAACGAATTATTTGTTAACGAATTATTTGTATAAACGAATTATTTGTAAACGAATTATTAAACGAATTATTCGTATACACGAATTATTAAACGAATTATTCGTATACACGAATTATTCGAAATTCGAATTATTCGTATACACGAATTATTAAACGAATTATTCGTATACACGAATTATTAAACGAATTATTCGTATACACGAATTATTCGTATACACGAATTATTAAACGAATTATTCGTATGCACGAATTATTAAACGAATTATTCGTATGCACGAATTATTAAACGAATTATTCGTATACACGAATTATTAAACGAATTATTCGTATACACGAATTATTCGTATACACGAATTATTAAACGAATTATTCGTATGCACGAATTATTAAACGAATTATTCGTATGCACGAATTATTAAACGAATTATTCGTATACACGAATTATTAAACGAATTATTCGTATGCACGAATTATTAAACGAATTATTCGTATACACGAATTATTAAACGAATTATTCGTATACACGAATTATTAAACGAATTATTCGTATGCACGAATTATTAAACGAATTATTCGTATGCACGAATTATTAAACGAATTATTCGTATGCACGAATTATTAAACGAATTATTCGAATTATTAAACGAATTATTCGTATGCACGAATTATTAAACGAATTATTCGAATTATTAAACGAATTATTCGTATGCACGAATTATTAAACGAATTATTCGTATGCACGAATTATTAAACGAATTATTCGTCATGCACGAATTATTAAACGAATTATTCGTATGCACGAATTATTAAACGAATTATTCGTATGCACGAATTATTAAACGAATTATTCGTATGCACGAATTATTAAACGAATTATTCGTATGCACGAATTATTAAACGAATTATTCGTATGCACGAATTATTAAACGAATTATTCGTATACACGAATTATTCGTATACACGAATTATTTCGTGGGAACGATAATGCGGGGCTCCGATAAAATACATTAATAGTATATACGTATGCAACGAATATTAAACGAATTATTCGTTATACACGAATTATTAAACGAATTATTCGTATACACGAATTATTAAACGAATTTATTCGTAACTCGCATTATTAAACGAATTATTCGTATACACGATTATTTAAACGAATTATTCCGTATAACACGAATTATTCGTATACACGAATTTATTAAACGAATTTATTCGTATGCACGAATTATTAAACGAATTATTCGTAGCCACGAATTATTAAACGAATTATCGTATCAACGAATTATTAAACGAATTATTCGTATCACGAATTATTAACGGAATTATTCGTATACACGAATTTATAAACGAATTATTCGTATACACGAATTATTAAAACGAATTATTCTAAACACGATTTATTCGTATACACGAATATTAAACGAATTATTTCCGTATGCACGAATATTAAACGAATATTCGTATGCACGAATTATTAAAACTGAATTATTCGTTGCACGAATTATTAAACGAATTATTCGTATGCAACGATTATTAAACGAATTATTCGTATAAACATACACAAATTAATTAAACGAATTATTCCGTATACACGAATTATAAAACGAATTATACGTATAACACGAATTATTAAACGAATTATTCGATACAACGAATTATTCGTATATCCAACGAATTATTAAACAATTATTCGTAAGCACGAATTATTCAAACGAATTATCGTATGCAACGAATTATTAAACGAATTTTTTATTTCGGTATGCACGAATTATTAAACGAATTATTCCGTATGCACGAATTATTAAACGAATTATTTCTATGCACGAATTATTAAACGAATTATTCGTATCACGAATTATTAACGAATTATTCGCATGCACGAATTATTAAACGAATTATTCGTATGCAACGAATTATTAAACGAATTATTCCGATACAACTAATTATTCGTACACGAATTAGAGTATTAAACGAAATCGTATTGTATACACCGGAATTATTAATTAAACGTATTATTCGAGGGAACGAATTATTGTATAAACGAATTATTTGAATTATTCGAATTAATTTGTAAACGAATTATTTGTATAAAAACGAATTATTTGTAAACGAATTATTAAACGAATGTCTATACACGAAATATTACACGAATTATTCGTATACACAATTATTAAACGAATTATTCGTAACATCGAATTAATTAAACGAATTATATCGTATACACGAATTATAAACAATTATTCTATACACGAATTATCGTATACAACTAATTAATAAACGAATTATTCTATGCACGAATTAATTAAACGAATTATTCGGTATAGCACGAATTATTAAACGAATTATTCGTATGCACGAATAATACGAATTAATCGTATACACGAATTAATTAAACAAATTATTCGTATACACGAATTATTAAACGATTATTCGTATACACGAATTATAAAACGAATTATTCGTATACAAACGAATTATTAAACGAAGTTATTCGTATACACGAATTTTTTATTCGTATACACAATTAATTAAACGAATTATTCGGTAATCACGAATTAATAAACGAATTATCGTATGCACAATTTATTAAACCGGAATTAATTCGTATGCACGAATTATTAAACGAATTAATTCGTAAAATCACGAAATTATTAAACGAATTAAATTCGTAATTACACGAATTATTAAACGAATTATTCGTATTACAAACGAATTATTAAACTAATTAATTCGTATGCACAATAATTAAACAATTATCACACAATGCACCTAAATTATTAAACGAATTATTCGTAATACACGAATTATTAAACGAAATTATTCGTATACACCGAATTAAATTAAACGAATATTATTCGCAATACACAATTATTAACCGAATTAATTCGTTATACAAAACGCATTATTAAACAAATTAATTCGTATACACCCCGAATTATTCCGTATAACACGAATTAATTAAACGAATTTCTTATGTTCCGTAATGCAACAACGAAATTATTAAAACGAAATTATTATTTGCGTATGTACACGAATAAATTAAACGAATTTATTACGTAAATGCACGAATTATTAAACGGAATTATTCGTAATGCACGAATTATTAAAACGTACGAATTATTCGATTCATACACGAATTATTAAACGAATTATTCGTATTACACCGAATTATTAAACGAATTATTCGTATAACACCGAATTAATTCAATCGTTAACACGAATTATTAAACGAAATTTTTCGTAATGCACGAATTATTAAACGAATTATTCGTATGCACCAAAATTATTAAATAAACCGAATTAATTCGTTATTCAAACGAATTATTAAACAATTTATTTTCGTATGCACGAAATCATTAAACTAATTAATTCGATTACAAAAAACGAATTAAATTAAAGCGAATTATTCGTAAACCACGAATTTATTAAACGAACTTAATTCGTATACAACGAATTATTAAACCCGAATTTATTCTTAAATACACGACAATTAATTCGTATTACACGAATTAATTAAACGAATTAATTCGTAATGCACCCTGAAATTAATTAAAACGAATTATTCGTAATGCACAATTATTAAATCGAATTATTCGTATGCACCAAATTATATTAAAACCGAAGTATTCGTAATACAACGAATTAATTTATAAACGAATTAATTCGTCTATTGCACGAATTATTAAAAACGAATTATTCAGTAATGCACGAATTAACATTAAACGAATTATTCGTATGCACTAAGAAATTATAAACGAATGATTCGTATACAAACGAATTATTCGTATACAAGAAATTTAATTAAAGAATTATTCGTTATGCACGAATTATTAAACGAATATTGTGCACGAATTATTAAACGAAATATCGTTATGCACGAATTATTAAAACGATTTTTTCGTATGCCAAGAATTAATTAAACGAAGTTATTCGTTAATGCACGAATTATTACGAATTATTCGTATGCACGGGAATTATTACGAAATTATTCGTATACACGAATTATTCGTATACACGAATTATTTCGTGGGAACGATAATGCGGGGCTCCGTAACAATACATTAATAGTATAATCGGCTAATGCACAGCGGGCTACAAACGGAGATTGCACTACCATTACAATTCCATATGAAATACAGGTTGTCTACAGCGAGCGAGGTGGCGGTGTCGCCCACGTTCAGCGTCTCGTCTGCCCTCCGTTTGACAAACGCCCTCGGTGCTGTGCAGATCTCTGCCACAGTGGGTGACCTACTCATCTGGACCATCGACATCCCAGGTATGTTACACATTATGTTGCAGTACATATTATGTTGCAGTACATATTACATTGTGTTGCAGTATGTAAGTTATAGTTCACATATTAAATGTTTAATAAACTTATTTCTTCGTTAGGAGCAATACATTAGTTTATTAAAGTCGATATGTGAACTATAATGTACTTGACAAGCAGTGAATATAGTCTTCATAATCTACATAACTACTAGACTATTGTTAGCTCTAGAGCTAGCATTTACTATTTAGAGCTAGCTCCAAATTATTTGAGTTATCAGAATCATCTGGATCTAGCTCTAAATATGTAATGCTAGCTGTAATGTACATACATGTAAACAGAGTAATGCTAACTCTTAATTATTATACTCGGTCTAAATATTTAATTAGAGCTAGAAATAATTAAGTTTATGTACATTTGGCGCTACATGTCGAGCTAGTATTTAAATCTGTTTCGGTTTAATTGCAAACACGGGCTACAACAGTCGTAATTCCCATAAGCCCCATTTCTTCACAACCATATATGCACAACCATATATGCACAACCATATATGCGACACGCCATGTATGCGACACGCCATGTGAGTTTGTACCTTCGCAAATGTGCGTAATTTCATGAAATACGTTTACAAAATTTACAATATTTTATATTTTATAAATGGCGTCACAATGACACCATTTCCAGAGTACATGCGGAATAGGATTCCGCATGTACTCTGGAAATGTTGTCAACTTTGTAAACGTATTTAATATTATGCACATGTCCAAAGGAACAAAGCACATTGGCGTCTAGTCCCGTATATCCTCCAAATGTATATTCATTTCAGAGGAGTACACCTCCACGTTGACATCGTGTAATGTTTATGCCGGAACCACCGTCGGCGGTTCTGCTACTAAACTTATCACGAACGGGTATGTACACCACACGACCTGCGTTAATCTTGACAAGGTATCAAATGTTTAACGGCTCGCAATTGAGAAGTTTTGATTGACTGTCCAGGAATCTGGTTGGGATGAGTATTGTAGTCGGGCTGTTGAGTATTTTTATTATAACGACCCCCCCCCCCCCCCTCCATCCCACCCCACTCGTATGCGGTAGCAAGGATGCGTGCACAACCAGTAAACGTTAATCTTGCCAGTTGTCCACGTTTCTGAACATATTTTAGGGCAATTTCAAATCTCGTATCAAACAGTTCGAATGGCTGAACTTACACGAATATGATTAACTAGCATTATTGACTTCATTATGACCCCATATGCGATATCAATGATGCTGTAACATAGCTCGGGCTCGGCCAATCAAGATGCATACATTCAAAACGTTATATTGCTAGTTTGTAATAACAAATGTACAAATGCTGACTGGATTATTGGAGGCGGTGGCGCTTGCAGACTTCTACAACATGTATCGTAGGCCAAGGGTGAACATAACAAGATATCACGAACATGGTAAAATAAATGAAATGCGTTTCATATATGCTTCGAGAGGCTCCAAGAATATGAAACTCATTTCAGTTATACTAGTATCGAAAACTAAACGAGGTGGTATTATGGCACGGGATAATCAAGATGGATGGTCACCGTATCATTAATTTGTGAACTTGTTTGTGTGTTAATTTTACTTCTTTCGTGGTTCAGTTCAAACACAATTACTTCAGGTCGGTGGGTGTACATGTGTATGCATATTTCTTAAGCATTCATTCTTAAATCTATTTGTTTGCTGTACTCCATTTAAAACGTGTCGTTGTAAAAGACGTCATCGACCATACTCTACTAGACCTTCATGTATATATGTCATGGTGAACTTACACGATCGATATGGTGTCGTATTGCCCGTCTGAATACATATACATGTATATTCACAAGAGTCGCAGGATTTGTTACCTAACATCGTCATCGTCCGCATCCACGTCATCTCCCTTTTGTTGTTTTTTTCGCACACTAAAGTCTTGCCCCGAGTACAACTCGGAACGCCCTTTGGAATATTTGCATTTCACGCATGTATAAACCACACGACTAGAGGGTCTCTCGTAAGCATGACGACTCTTGCCTCGCCTTGGTTCCCCATCGTGTATGTTTTGCACACTAGGTAATATTTTGATAACATTACTAATCGACTACGACCCATATATACACAAGATAGGTACTATTTTGATAACATTACTAATCGACTACGACCCATATATGTGTAGCACGCAAGAATGACGACTCTTTTATTACTAATATCTTAATGTTCTCCATTTATTATTGTAGTGATGCACATGCGCTTGTTTTGTGGACAAGCGTCAATTTCTAGTCGCGCATAATTGTTTACGTTGACACCAAGCGACCTCCTGGGACCCAGCATTGCTTTAGTACACGAGTGTCATGTGACGTCATTCCACTTACGGTTCAGAGCCCCGAGAAAATGGGTGTAACCCGTATATTCGTGCATCTTTGTGTATGCATGATAGTTTCGTTCTTTCTCATCACCGTGTATTTGGTCGATGCATACCGATACTACTCGTCTTACAGCTGCAGCGACGATGACGACCTGGTAGCAGACTTCAGTGCGTCGAACATCGAGACGTCGGTCACCCATTTTAACCGATACTACACGAACTTCTGGGCATTCAAATTCTACAACAACGACGACATTATCATTCACTGCGACATCAAGTTCTGTCCCCCCAGCTCCACCGCCTGTAATATGTCTGTACGTAGTGTATATAGCAGTTGTGCAGTAAAACCTCCCTAAATCTGGATACCCTGTGACCTAGTTGTTGCCGCACCTACTTTAGCATTGTTGCTGTCTTTCGTCGTTCACGCCGCCTTTCGTCGTTCACGCCTACACATATCTGGTTCATCATATGCCTTTAATATTACTGGACGGATTGCTTCAATATTTGGTCACTTGATATATGTGAGCACTGAACAGTGCTACCATATATTTCGGTCTCCTTTTTGACCTGTATATTTCTACGGAAACACTTGGCCAGTGTTTACGTACAATTATTCATCAAATAACTTTAATAGTATTACTTCAGGATTCCTTCAATATTTGAGCATTTGGAACAAACTCGTGCCACCATGAACGTGCCGTGGACCCTTTGACCATCGCATGGTCCGATTTAATATTTATTTAACGAGTTTACTGATTTCAAGAAACGAAGCTATGCCGATCAATCGGTCAATGAGTTTAATTTATCCCGTCAACACGGTGCGTATCTGCCGTGAAACAGTGCCGTGAAACATATCTGGCGCGGCACGGAAACGGGATGTGCTCGGCAGAGCCTCGCCCATCCCGTTTCCTGAGCCTTGCCAGATATTTTTTCCCATTCACGGCACTAACTTTTCCCATTCACGACACTAACCTACTACACTCTATCTATTTTCCTTATTTCTGAACCAAAATATGTTGTGACCACTCATTTGAACCGTCTCGGCGAGACGGTCCAAATGAGTGGTCACAACATACTTCTGAGAAATAAATTCTTCAGCCTTACCGGATATTTTTTCCTATTCACGGCACTAACCTACTATTCTCTATAGATCCTCTTTATTAAATCCACACAAATGTTTAGATTATATCGTACACGTTGAAGTGATGACCTTTACACGTTTTCTGTTGAGGCCTCGTTCCCAAATTTATTTTAAAACCAGTAATTTTTATTTCTGTGCTATTCCACTGTGATCATATATTCTATAATAAACGCTATTTCAGCCGTGTACCAGAAAACGCAGGGCGATTGGTAACGACGTCACTGACATCGCTGACGACGCCGGTGTAATAACTGGAACGACATCTAGGGTTCTCCGCGTATATGAGAAGTCGAACCCACTGGGCCTGAACTCTGGAGTGTCCCGCCAATCGGGTATGTATATGTTAATTAGTATGTGAAAAATAGCTTGGCTAAGATTAACCCGTCAAACCTGGATATCCTAAATTGGCATTTTCAAACTAATTTTCGAATAATGACAATGTTGATAAGGTTAATGTCTTGGGTGAATCGTAGGTGAATAAGGGGTTTGGCTGTGGCTCGCATGTAGATACAGGGGCCCGTTTAAATAAACTTTCGTTTAAATAAACTTTGTAAGACTAAAATGTTAAGTGCAAATTTAGGATCATCGGTTTATATCCCCGATAAAAGGCCATTCATTCCTAATAATTCCAGTATTTGAATTAAATTAATCAAGAAAAAAATTTTATTTTCCGTTTTCTTAAGAATTGTTTTTAACTGCGCCTGACGGTTACGGAAAGTAGTTCGGCGTGGGAGTTTACTGGGATATAAATTTTGGACAGACTTGCTATGGACCAATCAAATGTTAGGGAATTGTGTAAATATTTTTGTGCTGGAACTATATCCAGGTATTCTGGGTACATGTAATATATGGGATTTAGTACTAAACCCATTGACCCGGCATTAAATGACCTTAGCTGTTGATAGGCCGTTAAACCCTGACAACTGTTGATAGGCCGTTAAACCCTGACAAACGATTCGTTCCCACGAATTAACAAACAATTCGTTCCCACGAATTAACAATTCGTTCCCACGAAATGGCAATTAGTTCCCACGAAATAACAATTAGTCCCCTCGAATATGCACATGTATTACCTAACCACCACAGCGATGTGAAACAAGACGTTGGCGGCGTATTTTTATTTGTAACTTGATCAACCCTTTCAGACATGTGTAGTGGTGTTGGCAAATAGTGTACATCCTGAGCCGGCTCGTAACGAGCCGTCTAGTCGAGATCTGCATCTTTAGCAAGTAATTTTCATATTTTTGAACGAACGCCCCCTTTTCATCATGGACTAGTCTGAAATGTCGTTTTAGTGATTAGACTAGTCGTATTAACCCTAAAACCGCTATCCTTTTTTGTCGTCTGCTGTTTTCCGTTTTCCATTGTTATCATCAAAAACGTGCTTTGACAGCACTTTCGAATAATTTACAATATGCTTCGATAGCACTTCAGAATAATTTCCATTGGAAATTATTTTGAAGAATCCTTTCCATTATTGGAAATGATTCTGAAGAACCATGTTTTTATTAAAGTAATTCTATATAAAAGCAACAGCAGACAATTGTTTTTATATCTTATTTCAGCGCCGCTCTGGTTGAATCTGGTGACGCTCGGCGTCTCGATCTGGTTGCTTGGTGGCGTTTAAAGTTTCTGACCTACTGTTGAACGACAAGTCCTAGCTAGACCAAAACGGCAATCTGCTCTTGATTGGCCTACTACCCGCTGTTAGCTAGGTTACGAAGCACCGAAATTCTACAGTTATTGAACCTACCTTGTTATCGTATCGACGTCGATTAAAGTTTGTTGAACCATTATGCCATATTACTCTTTGCATTTTACCCTGTATCTAATGACGTTGCTGCTGTTTCTGCTGCTATTTCTAGACTTGCACGAGAAAAGTGGCTCGTCTACGCACGAATGCCCCCGGTGGTAGATTGGCAAAGTTAATTAACCAAAGTGAAAGTATTCACAAGCACAATTATGAACATCAAAAGGTCAATGTTATATTGACGGCAGTGTGGATGTTTGGCATTTGTCCACCAGTATGATGTATTGAAATATTAAAGTACTCCCATCAAGTTATAGAAGTTTTGTCAGAAATGAGAATTCCGAACTTGATGTATGACGAACTACAAAGTTGTCGGGGTCCTATTACTGTAACGACAGCATGGATGTGTGGCACCTGTCCACAGGTATGTGTTGCAATATTTTAACAATCCCTCAAGGGATTTAAAAACAATATTTTAACAATCCCTCAAGGGATTTAAAAGTTATGACAACTGATAAACTCCGAACTTAATGTGCCGGACGCACGGACACACGGACATTACAAACGCTATATGCATCCGGGTACCGAGACCTGGGGCATCTGCACGGTTCGCCGTCGTGCTTTTGACTGACAATAAGTTCGTTAACGGTCTCTGGAGATCGGTAGCCGATTTCACCAAAATTGCTAAGTATTCTTATCTAGCAAAGTATACTTTGATGGAGTAATCATTCATTTTTCCCAAAATGCAGTATTTTTATATAGAACTAACCAATGCATATATTTGATCAAAACTATGCATAATTATTATACTGAATTTATTACATTATCACAGCCAAAATGGCTGTGATAATGTAATAAATACAGTATAATGATAATCCAGCAATTGAAAATTTCTCCCTCAAAGTATTTAGCTAGATAAGTATACTTTGTTTGCAATGTTGGTGAAATAGGCTACAGGTGGAACCGATCATAAATCCAGCAGCCCCGGCCACATATTAAACCAGTCGTGTTGATGGGAAATACATAAACGCCTGTACGTGTATGTAGTGTCGGTAGTATTAATGTTAACTCTGCTACCGTTTTCCGCTTACGTGTACACCTTGCCAATATCGTCTCCGTGTAAATGTTCTTCAATATCCAATTTCGCATTTACGAACTGCTTAGTCGTTTGAAATTTAGTGAAACTAGACCCTGCAAAGAGTAGTAACACATTGTTTCTTTATCTATGAAGGAAACAATGTGTTACGTCACTAAAGTAGTTCTACACCTAGAGAATACCAGTAGCCGAATTCATCAATAGCAAAGTATACTTTGAGGAGCAATCATTTATTTTTCCCGAAATACATTATTTCATATAGAACTAACGACTGCATATATTTGATTAAAAGTATGCATAATTACAATACTGAATTTATTACATTATCATAGCCAAAATGGCTGTGATAATGTAATAAATTCAGTATAATAAAAATTAATAAATTTATCTTTAAATTGGAAATTTGTCCCTGGAAGTATACTTTGCTAGACATGTGTTTCGATATCGAGTTTATTTGGCAAGGCGAATGTATCGGGCATGGCTAGGAAACTCGTAGATATTCAGAGGCTCGCCGAGCCTGATAAACTTTATCAATGCAGTAGCCTGGTATTCTATTTGTCATTTATAGTTTTATGCTCATTCTGACGTCATACCAAAGGAACGAGTAGTATACATAATATCCTATGAGTGGACATCTACCTTTAACGGAACATTTTAGATTTCTTTCTAATTTAAACATGTTAATTCTATTCGTAGTTTTAACATTTGTCAAAATATTGTTTATTGTGCAATATTCTGAACCAATAAAATTACAAATTAAAACATTTACGTGGCATGTTACTATTTCACAATTAGTCTATTTGCTGCCAACCCGATGTCCAACTATTGTTACAAATCCGACTGTCCGATCCAATTCGCTGTCGTATTTTAAATATAATCTTCCACCCTACAGAATAAACAAACATAAACAAGCACGGATGACGTACAACTGCCATTGTTCCCAGAGCTAAATATACAAACTAAACTATTTTATCTATTTCATCTTTGACCCACCAATTCGTGATGGGGACAACGCACGGTATAACCATTATGTTTCGTTCCTGTTGGCTGATTACATCTATGTACGAGGTCTGCTTTTTATATGCTGCTGGTAACAATGATCCACTTCGTTTTGTAAAGTGGAACCTCTCTAATCCGGACACCAATAACGCATCTGATCTTTTGTTTGAGTTTCTTGGTTATTTAACTCGGTTGATAATGCCTGTCGTGATCGCATATCGCACACCAGCTCAAAATGATCGAATTCCTGATGTTCAGTGAAACCACTAAGCCTGACACCCTGGGGACCTCCCAGGGTGTCCGGTTTAGAGAGGTTTCACTGTACGTATTTTCCAGCTTAATGCGACATTTAAACCCGTTTTACTTTGGTAATTTTTATTAACCGACGTTTTCCACCTTCACAGATCGATAACTAGACTGGTTACTTCTTGGTTAGATAGTTTTTTCTTCCCAAGTCTGAAAAGTTGCTGTGAGTGGGGAAATATTGTTTGAGAATATGCGACCAGTGTAGACGCGGATCAGAATAAGCATCCGCGCAGTCTGATCCGTGACTACACTGTTCACAATTCACAATTCACAAGTGACGCACATTTCTACAATGGCCATGTAGCTCCTGTAATGAGTAATATCGGGATATATCCTGGTCACAAGTACCGTAAGCCTGATTTTCCAATGACACGGTTACATAGTTAACAATTTCATCCCCGCGTACTGCCGTTCGTCAGTCGGACAATTTCTGTTTCTTCAATGACGGACAAAATTACAATTTTCGAAAAAAAAAAACAAAAAAAAAAAGATTTTTTTTCGAAAATTGTAATTTTGTTATTAGTTGACGGTTGACTACTATACAGCGTAGTCACCAGGGGGCCGTTTCACTAAACTTCGTACGACTAAGATGTTCGTAAGTGCAACGTTAGGATCGTCTGGAAATTTCAATTGCTTTACATTTATTGAGCATATGCTGCATATGCAGCATATGCTCAATACATGTAAATACAATGAGTTTGCATAATTTTGCACTTACGAACATTTTAGTCGTACGAAGTTTAGTGAAACGGCCCCCTGATTGTAATCGAGATCAGAATTTAGACTGGCCACAAACTGAACGGTGCAATTCTCGAATGACCATTTTAGCTACATGCATTTCATTCAGCTGTTCAAAACCGCTTAATAATCCTACCTACCCGTTGATCAAGATTATCCCGTCTGGGGAATTACCAGCTTTATCGCATCGCCTTGTATCTCGGTTAATGATTTAGAAAATCGGCATCAGTTTCCGTAAATGACACCAGAAACTGACAAAAAGATCGGAGCCCATGCGAAATTAAAGTTCGCATTACCTGTAATTCAATTCCGCATGCGCTCTGCATTTTCGTCAGGTCGGTATAGACCTTAAACGACAATGCGATAAGGTAGAAAATGTCGTACATTAAGCGTTTTTATCTACAATTACATCGAATAATACGGTTACGTATTGTCAATTGAATATAGGAGTACATAATCGTCATTGTTTTAAACCTTTTCAACCCCACAGGCCATAAAGCCAATATTTGCAAATACCTGTATATCCAGATGAGCCGGCTTGTGACGAGCCGTCTCATCAGGGTCTGCAGCGTGTCCGTATCTTACAGGTGCTTAAAATAGTATGTTAACGATTGCTTTAAAAATACCTCTATTTCTGATTAATGGAATGGAGCTGGAACTATCCATGTTTGACATTTAGGGGTGAAGGGGTGTCCGGGTAGTTCAATTATTATACAGTGAAACCTCTCTAAACCGGACACCCTGGGAGGTCCCCAGGGTGTCCGGCTTAGAGAGGTTTCACTGTAAATGACCAATAAACTCGTCGGTAATAAGATCACAGGTGTTTCCTTGGTGTCGGTATAGAGGTTCCAATGTATTACTACGCCAATGTCGGTGGGAAGTTAGTAATCACATGGAGAAATGGTCGATCCTACCTACAAAATTATAGTATATACTGGACCCATTTCTCGCACCATAAACTGTGCTTATGAGTAATCGTAATCCTAAGTTTGCCGTATTAATTGGATGCGGATATCCAAAATTAGAACGGAATATTTACATCCAGAAAAAATATATTCAGCCCTGAAATTAGAATAACCTGATCTGGTGCCAAGTCCATACCACACCAAAGTCACTTGGACCCTTCCCCTAAAATAGGATTACGAATAATCGTAATAAGTGGTATAACATGATTCAACTGTCACATACAAAATGACAAAGATGTACACGTATGTGAAGGCCAAACCAGTAGCCCATTTCATCAACATTGCAAAGTATACTTTAGTAGCAAAGTATACTTTGAGGGAGAAATTTTCAATTTTATGATAAATTTATTAATTTTTATTATGCTGAATTTATTACATTATCACAGCCATTTAATGGCTGTGATAATGTAATACATTCAGTATAATAATTCTGCATACTTTTAATCATGAAATATATGCATTTGTTAGTTCTATATGAAATAATGCATTTCAGGAAAAATAAATGATTACTCCCTCAAAGTATACTTTGCTAGTAAAGTATACTTTGCAATGTTGATGAAATAGGCTACAGGTCTCCAGTCGGAATTCCGGTAAGGATGAATCCCGATCGTTAAATTACCCATCACATGCTCGCACCTGCCACCCTCTCTCTAAATACAGACGGGTTACATGTGCATTTTAATTGTGCTTAATTTTGATATACATGTACAGTGCAACCCATATAAATCGGACACTAGTAAAAACACCTGCGATCTATTTTTTATGAGTTCCTTAGTCGTATATCTCGGTTGATAAGGTCTGTTCGTGATCGCATACCACATAGATAATTATGGCTCCGAATTATCAAATGCCTGATTTACAGTGAAACCGCTCTAAGCCTGACACCCTGGGGAACTCGTGTTATGTTGGTTGATACTGTGGCAATCTGTTCCGTCCGTTATCGTTAACCGAATCACAAAATTGCAACGTTCAAGAAAGGCTGGATTCACGGGGCATAAACTCGATAGTAAATGTGTAGGCCATAAGGGCACTGGGACTCGGAGCATCGTTATCACTAAGCTAATATCTCGATATTAAAGCTGGCAGCCTTGATAATAAAACTTTATCATATACCTACCCATGAAATACATAGTTATACGATGTAAATAAGTCATGTTCTCATCGATGAAATAAACAACTTCCAGGGAAAGTACGACTACTATCTTTACTGAAAGGATAAAGAAACGCAGGGTAACAATATAAGCAATAATTATTTAAATGCTTGGCCTAAAATTACGAAAACCGGACAGGCGACTTGGTCACTGTGCACCCAAACCGGTGCCTAAAGTTACTCAACCGTGTAATGCACCGAACCACATAGAGAAAGGGATAAAAAAAAAAAAAACACGTGCAGCATGAAGTTCGCCAAAACATTTTGTCATACCACTTGATACGCTTGAGGTATACACATCCTTTTCCGCTATTTGCACTGAGTTTATAGCTCTCACAATCGTGGTACGTCTGACGGAAGTTCAGAGGGGTCAGGCTATTGCACTGCTAATGCAACAGCAGGTTGCTATGCAGTTCGGTGTGAATGTTTCCACCATAGAACGTATTGTCCGTCGTCTGAGAGACCGGAAGGTTTGCCGACCGACCGAGATCGGGACGTCCGCGTGCAACGTCGCGACGTCAAGACAGGGCTATTCGTCTCGCCCACCTACGTAATCGCCACGTTACTGCTACTGAAACCGCTATTAACACGGCAGGCAATCATAATTGCCACATTCACCCCAAAACTGTAAGAAATCCGATTGCGCGAGGTGGTCTGCGAGCACGTCGTCCCTACGTTGGTCTGCCTCTCACTCGTGCACGTCGCGCGCGTCGTATGGCTTTGTTTCGTATGGCTTTGTTGGCGACACATGCTCCCAGACGATTTCCAATGAGGCAATGGAGACAAGTCTTTTTCACAGATGAGTCCCGGTTCACTCTTTTTTCGTTCGGACGGTCGATGTCGTGTATACCGACGTCGTGGGGAACACTTCGCCCGTGGGGAACACTTCGCCGACGCTTGCGTTCTTGAGAGGGATAGGTTTGGGGGTGGCTCGGTTATGGTCTGGGGAGGGATACCTCATGGGGTAAAGTCACCGTTGATTGTGGTAGCCGGGAATTTAACCGCCGTAAGATATAGGGATGAAATCCTCCGCCCGGTTGTTCAGCGTCAACTAATTTTCCAGCATGATAATACCCGGCCCCATGTTACCAGAGTTTGTCAAGACTTTCTCGCTGACCATAGCATTAATCCACTCGACTGGCCAGCGTACAGTCCCGATTTGTCCCCAATCGAACATCTGTGGAACGAACTTGACAGGATGATAAGAGGGTGTCGGAATACCCCTTCTAATCTCGACCAACTAAGGACTGCATTGTTGGAAGAGTGGAACAATATCCCAATAAGAAGGATAAATGCACTGATGAATTCCATGCACAAGAGAATCAGGGATGTGACAGATGCGCGAGGGGGCATATGAGATACTGACAAAACAGTGGATTTCACTGTGCGATATTGGGGGTACCGTCAATTGTGATTCAATTACTAATGAATTATCCGTCAAAACCTAATGCAATTTTGGTAATGTGTTGACTAAAATCTGTTTTTTTAATACTCGTATAAAATATTGTATATAACGGCAAACACATCACTTTAAATCACTTCAAATGTTTACCCTGCGTTTCTTTATCCTTTCATTATATATTCATAACGCGCATCTGCAGTGCCAGACTACTTTCTTTACCAAATACACATTCATTACCGTATACAGTCTAAATAACTGCTAATTTGCATGGAGCGGTATATAATAAATAGAATATTCATATTTTTGCAACGAATATGACATATGTTCATCGAGTGGTGTGAAATGTCCATATTTCACGAGTGCCGTTATATTGTCAGTGTCATATTCGTTGCAAAAATATGAATATCCTCTGTTTTTTCCTTACAGACAAGGTGAACATAAGTCCTCAGTAAACTTGACCTTGGGTGATAGGACGTGGGTCGTATGCAAAACAAAGAACCATACCTGAAATGACTACTGATTTCATAAGAAACGACGTTATAAGGAGTTTCTTATGAAATCAGTCAGCGAGTTTGAAAATACATGTATCATATTCCTTAAACGCATAAGAACAGCATCATGCCTGGAAGTCGGATTGATCTCCCAACAAAATTGCTGTACTTTTTGTTCTACTTTCCAAATGTATTACATTAGTACGTACTGATTTGAATTCATAGATTAAGATCTTACATGAGTGATACTTTACATGTAATATGGTATTTATTACACGAGTTTCTGCACTACTCTAATTACCATATTTATTCGTGATTACTGATTTGAATACATAGAGGATCTTACAGGAGTGATAATTATACCCCCGCAACGAGTTGTGGGGGTTATACTGGAGTCAGGTTGTCCGTCTCCGTCCGTCCGTCCGTCCGTCCGTCCGTGCGTGCGTGCGTGCGTGCGTGCGTGCGTGCGTGCGTGCGTCCGTCCGTCCGTCCGTCCGTCCGTCCGTGCGTCCGTAAACTTAACATCAGAGAAATATTGTTTTAACTTATATTTCCTTCATCTGAAATGCTTGATATTTCACACATGCATTCCTGTAAGGCTCTACTACCATGCTGTACCAAATCCACGACCGTCCAACCCCCGCAGATCCCAAGGTCAAGGTCAAATACTTAGTCCGTAAACTTATCATCAGAGAAATATTGTTATAACTTCTATTTCCTTCATCTAAAATGCTTAATATTTCACACATGCATTACTGTAAGGCTCTACTACCATGCTGTGCCAAATCCACGACCATCCAACCCCCGCTGATACCAAGGTCAATGTCAAATACTTAGTCTCTTTACAAAACTTAACATCAGAGAAATAAGTTATAACTTCTATTTCCTTCATTGAAAATTCTTATTATTTCACTTGTGCATTCCTCTAAGGTTGTACTATCATGCTGTGACAAATCTACGACTGTCCAACCCACGCTGATCCCAAGGTCAAGGTACTTAGTCTCTTTACAAAACTTAACATCAGAGAAATATGTTATAACTTCTATTTCTTTCATTGAAAATACTTAATATTTCATATGCTGTGACAAATCCCCGCTGATCTCGAGGTCAACGTCACATACATACCGTATAACCTCGAATTAACGCCCCCCTCCTAATAAACGCTCCCCCCCCCCCACAAATAAAAAAAAATAAATTTTTTTTTACCAATGACCGCCAATTTCAAACACAAATAATCCTTAAATCCTTACTTGTGTTTGAAATTGGCGGTCCTTGGTAACTTTTTTTTTCTTCTTTTTTTCTTTTTTACTGGCTAATAAACGCCCCCCCCCCCCCTACCTACAAATAAAAAAAAAATAATAATAATTTTACCAGTGACAGCCAATTTCAAACACAAATAATCATTAAATTCTTATTTGTGTTTGAAATTGGCGGTCCTTGGTAATTATACTGGCTAATAAACGCCCCCCCCCCTTTTGTAAAAAAATGTAACTCCTCCGGGGGCGTTAATTCGAGGTTATACGGTAGTCTCTTTACAAAACTTAACAACAGAGAAATCGGTTATAACTTCTATTTCCTTGCTCGGATCTGCTTCACATTTCACACACTCATTGCTCCAATGGACCTCTACCACCCTGTGACAAATTCACGTTCATGCCGCTCGCGCTAATCCCAGAGTCAAGGTCACAAGCCCACAGACTTGGAAATTTGTACATATTTTAGGGGTACCTGGGCCCACGCGGGGGGTATTCCGTAAGCCTCGCTTACTGACCAATCTAGCTTAATATGGTATTTGTTAAACAAGGTTTCTGATGCCATAAGAAACCACCAAGGTGGTCACGGGAGATTTAATTTATCTTCCTTAGCAATAATGAAACCTACGTTTGAATTAGTGAATATTCAGAGCAAAATGGATGCAGGTTATGAACAAATGGATCCCACAACATCCAAACGAAAATTGAAAGTAGCAGAGAATAATAAAATGTAGTGATGGGAAAAATCAATTATGGTGGTGGACCTCTATAGCGGTGTATGCAAACAGTGTAAATCCAAATGAGTCGACTCGTGATGAGCCGTCTCATCAGGATCTGCCCATGTTGCAAGTAATTTCCATTTATACTGGTCTGAAAATCATTCTGTGACCATTGGACTGGTCAGAAATTTTAAATATCAAGTTATTTAGGAGTAACAGTGTTAAATGGACTCTCATAATGCAACAAGGAAGAATTATGTTGTATAATAATATACATGTACATGTAAATGTGTAGCTAAATTTGTATGTTGCTGAATATAGTGAACAGACCGCATTATTCCGGGTATTCAGATAATGATCAGGGGTTGTATTTTATGGCGGCCAACACGGGACATGAGAACAATGGAACGATTCATGAGAATCACGAAGCAGGTGGGGAATAATGCCCCAGTGTTGGAGTCACACAGCTGGAATCAAGAAGTTGGGGTGGGAAATCAAGCTGGGTGTGGGAGTCATACAGCGGGGGTGGGAGGGGACGCGATGCCAGGTTTGGGAGTCGCACAGCAGGTGAGCACGACTGAAGTGGTGGTGATCACACAGCAGGGATTGGAGGGGGCACGAAGCGAGGGTGGTGAGTCACACAGCAGGTGGGCACAAAGCAGGGTTGTCGATCATACAGCAGGGTTGCACGAAGCAGTTGTCGGGAATCATGACAGTGGGGTGGGAATCAGCAGTCGTCGGGAATTATGACAATGGGGTGGGAATCACACTGCATGATGGGAGGGTGCACAGCTCGGGGTATGGGGAGTCACACGTACAGCCGAGGGTCACGAAGCTGAGGGGGGATGAATCATGACACTAGCTGAGTGGGGGAAACAGAACAGCTCGGACTCGTGACAATGGGGTGGGAATCACATAGCAGGGGTGGGAGGGGACACGACGCTAGGTGGGGAGTCGCACAGCATGGGGCGGGGAGTCGCGCAGCAGGGAGGGGGGGGTCACGAAGCTGGGTGGGAATCGCTTTAAAATACTACAATCAGCTGGAAATCGAATGGGCTTCGTATAATAAAAAGACACACACACTTTTTTTGAGAATTGATCAAGGATATCGACGTTTAAGGATCCATGCGGCCCCTAATACTTGAATGATTCATGCATAATTGTCTCGTAAATGTGATGGGATATATACATAACGTGCATGTGAACATTCTCGGCTTACTATATCATACACAGTGCATAGACTTGCCATTTCGGCCATCTTAGTGTGTACACGCCATTCGCCAGTTTTACCTATTATTGCGTTTGACACATACACCTAATGATTTGACAAACACATTAATTAAATGTAGTGCAATATGATTGGGAGACTTCTGACTACAGCGTGCAATGCGTTGTTTTCATCAAATTAAAATACAAATTCTGATATCTGAAGGGTTTGTGAACCCTTTGTTTGAGAATGCAGTAACGTTTGTAACAGTAAGAACACTACGCAGTGCTGTACATATATATACAGTGCAACCTCTCTACAACAGCCACCCATGGGAAGAGGCAAAATTGGCTGTTATAGAGAGGTGGCTGTTGCAGGGAGGTTAATGCTGAATACAATTTTATCGTCTGATGTTTATTTATTTTCTTCAATAATTCTCAATAAAAACATGTTTTGACAGCATTTTAGAATCATTTTCAATGGAAATGATTCTAAAATGCTGTCAAAACATGTTTTTATTGAGAAAGAATGCAAAATCAACATCCAACGACAATGTTCATGCCCAGCAGTGTAAGGGTTAGATATAGAGGAAACCATCCATTTGGGATATAAAATAGCGGCTGTTACAGAGAGGTGGCTGTTGTAGAGAGGTGGCCGTTCGGGGAGGTTCGACTGCATAATAAATGTATTACGATATTACGATACATATACATACTGTATCGACTCCAGTGGCTTGTAAGCAGTTATCTGAGTGTATTGTCAATACTGACTGCTTGCATGCTATGCGAATATATCAGTTTACCATTGTTCACGTTGAAAACGTGTCCATTATATATGTTGTGAGTGACGGTAGAAAAGCTCAGATGTCTAGCTTTGCGTGTAGTCTGCTAACATAATATTTATAGGACTTATATATCTGGAACGTCCGATAGCATGTACAATCTAAAATGGCAGAAATGGCAACTCGATGCTCTGTATACTACACTATAAGAAGAACATGGCCAGATATACTGTATATAGATATTCAGTCACATCTATTTTCTATAAAGTCGTCCTTAAAAGTCCGATAATACTAATCGCGCCCATTCGATTCTCCGATAAAATATCCAAATATCCGTTTATTCATTTTAAATATGGAACTTCAGTAACCAGGGTCAAACGCCCAAGTGGAGTATTTACAGATCGTTCCAGGGTGGTACCAGTGTTGTCACGTCTCCATATTGCAATGTACTGAAACTCTGGGACTATATACACTGTGTGGCAGTGTGGGTGGGGTGTTGTGGGCATATATTTGTTTTGCGTTATGTGTGTGTTGTTAAAATTGAGACACGCCATGTAACTTTGTACCTAAGAGAACATGTGTGATATCCCATGAAAATTATTTACAAAATTTACTATATTTTCCGTAAAAGACGTCGATAGTTGGCCAACATTTCATAGCAAATGCGGACTCCTAATCCGAATTTGCTGAACATTTCGTCATCTTTCGAAGTTATTTACAGAAAATAACACAGTTTCTGTAAATATAATATTATATTGCATCAACAATAGCACATTTTCTTAGGTACAAAATCACACGGCGTGTCTCAAATGTGTCATAGTCGCAAATAGTGTAGATCCAGATGAGCCGGCTCGTAACGAGCCGTCTCATCAGGATCTGCACTTTTTGCAAGTAATTTTCAAAAACACCCCCCTTTTCATAAATGGACTAGTCACATGGCGTGTCTCAAATGTGTAGGGTTGCTTTCTGTAGGGACCATACACCGCTTGCTGTGGAGGACACTTGTTATTGCTGGCTGGTCCTTTCCGGTTTATTTTCGGAGAGGACATATTTCTTTCTATGAGCCGGCGTGACGTCATTTAGTTGAGATTCGGTACGATATATATTAAACGAGTTCACTGATGTCATAAGACACGAGGCTATGCCTCGTTCCATACATGTATGATTCAATAAACAAGTCTTACAGATATCATAGCAAATCAGCAGGTATGTATTTCATAAGCGCCAAACCATGCTTGAAGATGTTCTGATAACATAACGTAGGTATGTAGCGGTCTTTTTTGCATTAAGTATTACACTATTACTTTAATTCACACAGAAAAATGTTATATTTTCTATCTTGAAGTAAATATTTATAAATTTAAATTCCGTGAAATATTAATTTTATAGTGGAAAAATAGGATTTTCCTATGAGAAGTTAATACAAAATGGCCAAGCAGGAGACGGACTACCAGGTGCGAAATACAGTGCCAACTGACACCGAAATTTGCTATATAGCTCGAAAATGACCTAATAAAAAACAGCAGTTAAATTTTAACACTCTGTCCAGAAATACTTTACATATTTTTTCATTAAAAATCTACTTTTATGTCCTGTCCCGTTCGTGTTAAAATCCCGCAGGAAATAATTTATGTTGTTGGCAATATATATTTTACAGACTTGCATTAAATACAACATGTTTCATGAGGGCACACATTCATCAGTTAGCCAGTTGTTTTATAATACATGTATCGATATTTAATACGGTTAATTTCACAAAATCCATCTGCGGAGTATACATCTACGTACATGTATAAGAGATACTAAGCATACATGTATATCTCTTCTACATCTTTTATATCCAGACATGTCGTCAGTAAATTTATACTATGTTTAAAAAGGATATCTGTAATCAAACGTTTGCATTACTAAGTAACCTATTCAACACTACATACCTCTATAGTGGTGTATGCAAAAAGTGTAGGTCCTGATGAGCCGGCTCGTGACGAGCCGTCTCATCAGGATCTGCACTATTTGCAAGTAATTTCCATTTATACTTGTCTGAAAATCATTATGTGACGATTGGCGTGGTCGGAACATTTAAATATCAAGTTATTTAGGGGTAAAAATGTTAAACAGACTCTCATAATGCAACATGGCAGAATTTTGTTGTAGAATAATATACATGTATATGTAAATGTGTTGTTAAATGTATATGTTACTAAATATAATGAACCGAAACATACGTGCACCAGACCGCATTAATCCGGTATTCAGATATTTATCAGGGGTTGCATGTTATGGCGGCCAACACGTGTTATGGGAACCTGCGATTTAAGGAAACGTTACCTACGTTTTATTAAATATCTCGGCAATTATCGGCGCGATTCTGATGCAATAAACGGCACGTATTCCACAATATTGCACATTGTCTCTCGCTGATTGTGCATTTATTTCTGACGAGCCGTTTTGGAATTATTTCGAGAAAACTTCCATTTATGTAAGTTTTCTCGGAATTATTTCGAGACTTCCATTTATGTAAGTTTTCTCGAAATAACTCTGGAACGACTATAGCGATAAGAATGATCGGTTTGGCTAAACTATAAACATGTAATTGTGAGAGATATCTGTATTTTACCGCTCGACTCGTTGCTGAGAAAATTAGCATAAGATAAAAGCATTGTATGAGAAATAATGAATTGCATGTTCACGTGACACACATTTACCGCTATACATACATACATCGAAAATGCACAATTATGTAAGTTTACGTAATTCACGAGATATGGTATGTTAATGAAGTTGCGACAATTGGCCACAAATATACACTTTGTGCAACATATGAGGAAAGTTAATTTACATTTAACTGCCAGAATCTGTTGGGGTAGTTAAATTAAATGCCGATAGCTTCCACCCGGAACTACGTAATCGTGCATACATTGTACATGTACATTGCTCGACTAATTGTCGGTGTTGCATAAAAGGGTATTTCGCTACAGGTGCACAT
>CM055280.1:16236944-16299602 GCA_029237695.1 Conchocele bisecta | reverse complement strand
AACATGCACAAAGTTAAACACAGTGATTGTTGTGGAAGGCATGTGCTGGTTTCCATCGTTGAGTACGTAATTGTATTGGAATTTTGTTTTTGAAATTAATACTACAGCTACAGCTAAGACAGCGAGATGATATTACCAATAGATGTTCAGAAACGTTGACATCGTGGCAAGATTAACGCAGGCGGTGGTGTATGGGAGATGATATTACCAATAGATGTTCAGAAACGTTGACATCGTGGCAAGATTAACGCAGGCGGTGGTGTATGGGAGGTGATATTACCAATAGATGTTCAGAAACGTTGACATCGTGGCAAGATTAACGCAGGCGGTGGTGTATGGGAGGTGATATTACCAATAGATGTTCAGAAACGTTGACATCGTGGCAAGATTAACGCAGGCGGTGGTGTATGGAGGTGATATTACCAATAGATGTTCAGAAACGTTGACATCGTGGCAAGATTAACACAGGCGGTGGTGTATGGGAGGTGATATTACCAATAGATGTTCAGAAACGTTGACATCGTGGCAACATTAACACAGGCGGTGGTGTATCGGAGGTGATATTACCAATAGATGTTCAGAAACGTTGACATCGTGGCAAGATTAACGCAGGCGGTGGTGTATGGGAGATGATATTACCAATAGATGTTCAGAAACGTTGACATCGTGGCAAGATTAACGCAGGCGGTGGTGATGGAGATGATATTACCAATATATGTTCAGAAACATTGACATCGTGGCAAGATTAACACAGGCGTGTGTATGGGAGGTGATATTACCAATAGATGTTCAGAAACGCTGACATCGTGGCAAGATTAACACAGGCGATGGTGTATGGGAGGTGATATTACCAATAGATGTTCAGAAACATTGACATCGTGGCAAGATTAACGCAGGCGGTGGTGTATGGGAGGTGATATTACCAATAGATGATTCAGAAAACGTTGACATCGTGGGCAAGATTAACACAGGCGGTGGTGTATGGGAGGTGATATTACCAATAGATGTTCAGAAACATTGACATCGTGGCAAGATTAACGCAGGCGGTGGTGTATGGGAGGTGATATTACCAATAGATGTTCAGAAACGTTGACATCGTGGCAAGATTAACACAGGCGATGGTGTATGGGAGGTGATATTACCAATAGATGTTCAGAAACATTGACATCGTGGCAAGATTAACGCATGCGGTGGTGTATGGGAGGTGATATTACCAATAGATGTTCAGAAACTTAAATGTCCAGAAACGTTGACATTGTGGCAAGATTAACGCAGGCGGTGGTGTATGGGAGGTGATATTATTAATTGATGTTCAGAAACGTTGACATTGTGGCAAAATTAACTCAGACGGTGGTGTATGGGAGGTGATATTATCAATATATGTTCAGAAACGTTGACATCGTGGCAAGGTTAACACAGGCGGTGGTGTATCGGAGGTGATATTACCAATAGATGTTCAGAAACGTTGACATCGTGGCAAGATTAACGCAGGCGGTGGTGTATGAAGATATGCGATCTCATGAGAAAATATGTACACAATGTAAAATTTCTATTTGCGTAATTGACGTCAAAAGTTTACGATATTTTAAAGCAAATTTTAGAGCAAATTCAAATCGCGGATCTTTATATATGTAGGTGAAATTAAATGATTCGATTTATAAAACGTAATAATGTGATTTTTGTAATTTAACTCTTTGAACCCGGAAGCCCGATATAGTGGTTTACGTAAACATTGCAGAACCAGATGAGCCGGCTCGTAACGAGCCGTCTCATCAGGATCTGCACTTTTTGAAAGTAATTTTCATTTTTTGAGAACCAAAAATACCCCCTTTTCATAAATGGACTAGTGTGAAAAGCATTTTTTGACTGTTGGATTGGTTGCAAAATTAACATATCAAAATCCGTTCCAGTTACTTAGGGGTGAAAGGGTTAAATTATTTATTTATTGTGTTTGCTTCCTGTGGGTAGTGTGGCGTTATAAACTAACCATACTTACATACATGTAAGCACAAGAGAAAACATTTCAAAATACTTGGATATTGTGCTTAAAATCAAACAGCTTGATTGGCTGAGCTTTGCTACAGCTCATGTGCATACAATCAAATTGCTTCATTGCGAGTTGGCATTGTCCCAATATATGTGTGGGAAGATTTATAATGGGTAAGATTAACTCAGACGGTTTTGCATGTGGCTGTGACTGGGGAAATGGGGCTTATATGATTTGTGACAAGTGTACTTCATGATCCAATAGCACACTCGTGTTATCTGATAATTATATAGATTGCTTGTTAGAAACGTGCATGTGGCTGTGACTGGAGACATGGGGCTCTTGAACAAATAGCACACTCGTGTAACCTGATACCGTTTCTGTTTAAAACGTGACTGATGTTTCATTGGTGGAATGGCGAACAGTGCGGATCCTGATCAGACTGCGGATGCACAGACTGATAGAGAATAGTAGGTTAGTGTCGTGAATGGGAAAACATATCTGGCAAGCCTCAGGAAACGGGATGGGCGAGGCTCTGCCGAGCACATCCCGTTTCCGTGCCGCGCCACATATGTTTTCCCATTCACGGCACTAACCTACTATTCTATATATCCCGTAAACACCTAAAAATGGCTTTAAAATGCAAAAATAGTATTCACTGGATATCAAAAATGTTTCACGGCACTCTGTTTCACGGCACATACACATTGGATCTACACTGGTCACAAAACAAACGAGTCCCATTTCTCGCGTCTCAGCCACACACATAAGTAAATATAATTACTGATGACTACATGTCATATATTGACATATTGGTGTGCCTATTAATAGGCTGGACATATATAGAGAAGAAGGCCACTTTTCAAATTATGGTCATGAATCGAAACCAAATACAAAATGTACAACTCTTTAAAACGACATTTGTTGCGTGTACATTATTTTTGGTATGGCATGTACATGTATGTGTTCAGGCTTATGGTAATAACTGAAGACTTTTCATATAAGCTTCCTGCTTCATCCTAAGTAATTTCATAGCCAAAACTCAGTTGGACTGGAGTTTGTAATCATTTAGTAATACACCATTCCATGTTTCCAAAAGTGACCGATGTTTAAGTTAACTAAAACAGCATTTGCAAAATGTACACTGCTTGTTAGAAGCATTATATGTGCTTCACTAACTACCTTTCGAGCAGCGGAGACCCTGATCTGAGCTCGTGGATGCACATGCTAGTCTGATATACAGTGTTCGCAAATGACACATTTCACACGTTTCTCCAATCACATACGGATTTGAGTTGTCTCGTGTGACTTCGCAACATGCATCATGAACACGGAACACAAAACAAAAAAAATACTCCCCCAACCTCACCCGACACAGCACACTATGGAAGCGTCCAGTAGCCGATTTCATTAAAATTGTAAAGTATACTTGTGTAGCAAAGTATATTTTGAGGGAGAAATTTTCAATTTTATGATACATTTATTAATGTTTATTATACTGAATTTATTACATTATCACAGCCATTTTGGCTGTGATAATGCAATAAATTCAGTATAATAATTCTGCATACTTTTAATCATCAAATATGTGCAGTGATTAGTTATATATGAAATAATGCATTTTGGGAAAAATAAATGATTATTCCCTCAAAGTATACTTTGCTAGAAAAGTATACTTTGCAATGTTGGTGAAATAGGCTACTGGTGCTAATGCTAAAATATATTTATCTCCTAATTAGGAGATACTAACACCTAATTAGGATATACTATCCTGAGTCCTAATAAGGAGATAGTAACTCCTAATTAGGAGACAATATCTCTTAAGTAGGAGTTGGTATCTCCTAATTAGGACTTACTATTTCCTAATTAGCAGTTAGTATCTCCTAGTATATACTAAGTATTAATTATGAGATAGTAAGTACTAATTTGGAGATACTAAGTCCTAATTAGGAGATAATTAGGAGATAAAAATATGTTAGCATTGGCACCAGGACGGTTCCATATCACACCCTACAGCACAACAAGTCCATAAACTATTGTATTACATCTCATGTCATATGGAACCTTGTTTGATCGTCTCTATTATTGATTGCCTTGTGTATTGCCAGAAGCAGCGATAACGGGGTTTATTGCGCCCACCCTCACCGGTGCCGTGACGACCGGGGTAACGGCCAGTCAACTATCAACGACTGCGACGGTTGTTATTGTTGACGGCGCTGCCTCCGGTTCGGCAGTAATTACAGTTACTGGCGATGGCAGCGGCACCATGACCTATGACACGACTGCCACGCTGTTCGCCGTTGCTGCGGATGGAGCTGTTACGGTCAAATCACCACATACGGTCGATTATGCTACAACACCTTCGTATACCGTAGTAATCACGTAAGTTACAAATACATGTACATGTAAGCCTTGCTTAAACCTCTAGATTCACCTGCAAATGGTGTGCCATTTTGTACGTATCATCGATCGACTTTGCAATCTGTTTAAAACACAACGCGACATTGTAGAACAATACAAATATAGTATATATAATGTGTTGTCGTCATACACCGATGACGTACACGAAGCCATCATGTTTTATCACAAATGTACTTGTGACGGTAGTACACTACATGTATGATTATGTTTAAATTTATTTAACCATATAAAGTACGAAATCAACATATTATTGAGTCATGGTTATTACATGCTAATTATCGGGTATCGAAATTTGCATTAATTTGGCCGAATATACGTGTAGTGTCCTATCAGTTATATAAAGGACATACAACTAGTTACCATTAGATCTCACATTTATGAAAGGAGTCACGCACAAAGTATACACTGATACATCTATGTCAAATGGAAACGCGCCTGATATTCTGTTTATCACAAGAGTTCACTCGTCAAAGAGCAGAAGATGTTCGCATCTAGAGAAGAATAGTTTTAATGCTAGCAATACAACTACATTATATGAGCCGCGTCGTGGCAAAAGGTACCTTATGGCAACATTTTGATATTTTTACTTTTTGACGTTTTCCGATGCAGAGCTCATTTCTTAGCATACATATGTTTGTTTTATGCAATTGGCTGATTTAATCAACGTTTAGCACATACAACGAGTCGATTTGAACATCAAGTCGCTCATTATTCTGGCGACGTCGCAACTTTTTTCCGACGTCACATTAATTACCTCAGGACAAAGTAGTTGTCTTTCGTTTTACGCCATGTTAACATAAATAATTAGACACGAAATTGACCTGATGAATGTACAAATATTGTACTTGAAGGGCCAGTGTATTCAAACATTCCCAATGTATTCACACATTCGACAAGCAGGTTACACTGTGGGCTATTCTAGGATCAACATTTATACTGGAGATACTTCCTCGTGTTATGTTCTTATGTTATGCTTTATTCACCCTATTGATTAACACAAACAACATTAATTTAGATGTTTTAAATGCTCCTAAATAACCTCAGCGTGTACAGAATACAACGATATGGCCAAAATTGCATTTCCTTGGTGGCCATTTTATTTTTCAAGATGATTTCTCGACTAACACATCAATTATTATTAGTATTATTATTAATGTACATAGTGTGTTGTGAAGCCCCATAAACATGGATACAACCGCATAAAATATGAGTAGACGCAATCTTTGGAAATATTGCATTGCCATCACGAATTCAGACTTTCAGTTTATTTCTTACATTCACGCGCTGTAGATCTTATTTACATTTACGAATTTCTTCGTCAAAACTACATAATTATGAGATTAAAGGGGCCTGTACAATAAAGGGCAACGTGTACCACATTTGCTGGTATATTTCATAAAATATGTCATTCCATTAGAAAGATATTAAAGGAAATATACTTACACATATAAATAACATGACGTCACGCCGTTCGGAAACACGTGATCCCACACCCTGATTAGAACGAAATTAAATAAAATATACCGCAATTACAACTAAAGCATTACGTCACGCCGTTTGGAAACCACGTGATCCCACACCCTGATTAGAACGAAATTAAATAAAATATACCGCAATTACAACTAAAGCAATACGTCACGCCGTTCGGAAACCAAGTGATCCCACACACTGATGATGTCTACAAAAACATTTTTCTCGCTGTGGTGTGGCCAGCCAATCGAATATTTTAAGTGTGTCATATCACACTTACGTTTATTTCCATGTGTCGAACACTACACAGCAAAATGACATCCGTGTACATATAACGACGCAACGTAATCACGTTCTCTTTCGTTTCAACGTTGTTAAATGTGTTCAGCATCTATCATAACACGTCATTTGATAAATACAATTACTGCGCTATTCATAGCCTCGCCTGACATATTATACCGAAGGACACTAGCCTGGCATTATGTGTATATCAATTGTAGTATTGCTGTGATTTAATTAACACAACTCGAGTCCATCTAAAACTAATACTTATTAATTTAATAATTAAGTTAATTAGTTATCTGTAGTTTCTAAATGACGGCAACATTTACTGTAATTCCCTACTTCCCGTTGTGCACCGCTGTGTAACGACGGCACCGGCTCGACTACCTTGCATGCCGATTATTTAAGTTTCCATCGGATAGGACTAGGCTAGCACGAAGTTGTCTTGCCCAAGGACACGCCGAATCGACCATTTGCAGCGGTCGAGGCGGGAATCGATCCGTAAACCGACGTTCTACCTACTGAGCTAATCCGGCCACCTTTGCACCGCTCTCATAATGTAAATATAAATGCTTTGATTTAACGACGGCACTGGTTCGATGACCTTGCATGTCGGGACCGACTATTTAAGTCCCCATCCGATAAGACTCGGCTATCACGAACTTCAAGGTGTTTTGCCCAAGGACACGCCGAATCGGCCAGTGTCGGGACTGGAACTCAGGACCTTTCAATCCGTAGTCCGATGCTCTACCACTGAGCTATTGCGGCTGACTAATGAATCAGCCTTTTTTATACCCTTGGTCAAACGCCGCCTACAGATGATCAGCACCATCTGAATACGTCATCAGCAACCAGTAGCATCTAAGGGACTAGGGTGTATCAACAATAACATCCGATGGATACGGTGTGCCATTAAGGCCATCGTAATATCACTATCGGGTCGATACTACGATAGTACGATATAATTATACTACGATGACGATAGTATGATACTACGATGACGATAGTACGATACCACGATGACGATAACACGATAGCACGATAGTGCGATGACGATACTACGATATTATATCATAATATCGTCATCGTAGTATCGTACTATAGTCATCGTAGTATCGTACTAACGCCATCTTACTGTCGTGATCTCGTAGTATCGACCCGATAGCGACATTACGAGGGCCTTAATGGAACACTGTTTATCGTAGTATCGTACTATCATCATCGTGCTATCGTACTATCGTCATCGTAGTATCGTACTATCGTCATCGTAGTATCGTACTATCGTCATCGTAGTATCGTACTATGTCATCGTAGTATCGTACTATCGTCATCGTAGTATCGTACTATCGTACTATCGTCATCGTCGTATCGCCTTCCGAATGGACACGCGCATGCGCATTGTTTGTCTGCGAAAATGGCGGTACGCCTTATCAAGGTGGGGGATAACGTGGTTTCCGAATGGCATGACGTCATGTTTTGTAGATGTTTTTATAGTAGATTATTTGTGAAATTTATAAGTGATCGTAAAGAACTTTCAGAGCACCCATAAAACACATATGCCATCGTATTTGGTGAGCTACATATCATCAAAATCCGTCCGTTTGTTAGGAAGATTTTAATGAAAATCGACTGTAAAAATGACGTCACAGATTACGTCACGTATGAAAATCTGGTTCGGAAACCACGTGATCACACACCTTGCTAATACCACAAATAATAATTTCGGCGCAAACGGCGCAAACAAGATTAAGTTTTCAAATATCTATCTTAAATACTTATTAAATGAAATTAAATCAATATAATGATGAGTATATGTATGAAAATACCGGCGAATTACCTCGTCTTCCATTGCTTTGATGCGAATGCGCATGTCCATCCGGAAGGCGATACTACGATGACGATAGTACGATACTACGATGACGATAGTACGATGACGATAGTACGATACTACAATAAACAGTGTTCCGTTAAGGCCATCGTAATATCGCTATCGGGTCGATAATACGAGATCACGACAGTACGAGGACGATAGTACGATACTACGATGACGATAGTACGATATAATATCGTAGTATATATCGCTCTCGTGTCGCTGGAATTTTGAACATGTTTAAACATTTCGCGCGACAAATTTTCTCTCAAAATAGTCATAGAGTCGTCGCGGGTGTCTCGAACCCGTCTCGACGCCTTCTATTTAGTTTCCGTGAGTCAGAAAGTGCGAGAAATGTGAGACAACTTTGTGAGGGGTTGGCGACCTATGAAACTCAATTGTGATTGATTGGAGAAAAACTTGATAATAGAACATTCGGGGCGCGAGACAGGCGCGAACTGCCCTGGGACCCATGGGAGCGCGACAAAATTGCGAATAAATTGTGATTTCTCAATTGTCACGCATAGCTGTCGCGCGACTGTCGCGCGACATTCGCGCGACATGCATGCGAATTTCCGGTGCATTTTGGCCCAAATTTAGCCGGGAGTTCGTGCGACACCAATTCAGTCTGCTTTCAAGTGAAAGTTGTTGTTAATTCGCGTATTTTCTAGTAATTTCCAAAATTTAATTCTCATAAATCCACATCCCAGTCGAAAACCCAGGCAGTTGACATACATCACCCATGTGAGAATGTTATATATACCAAACATAACAACTGTACCTGATGGAGGCTGTGTTACACAATGTATGTATTTTACCAGGGTAACCGATGCTGCTGACTCTGGCGCGACGACAGGAACGATAACCCTGACCGTGACCGTGAACGACCTACCGACGTTTACATCGCCGACCATGTGCTGGGAGATTGCCAGCGACGCCGCCGTCGGTAAGTACACTGCCACCTGCGCTAATCTTGCCAATATTTGTGAATGCCTTATTTCAACATACTGCAATATTGTGTCTGAAATTGGACCGCTTGATGTCTGAGCCTGAGCTGTGATACAGCTCAGGCTGAGACAATCAAAATTCTCGATTGTAATTGCCAATATGTGTTCAGAAATGATGATTATCTGGACGAGATTAACGCAGGAGCCAGCGTATCATTGCGGCTATATACCAATCCGTAAACCACATTCAACCAATGAATGGTTAGCTTATTATTACATGACATTATATTATAACTCCAATTGTAATTACAGTCCGTCTCCCAGTCAAGAACAGCTCGACATTGCAAATGAGAATAAGTAAACACATATATTGGTTGAGGCCATCATTGGCCATCATTAGTAAATCAAGTTGATTTCACAGAAGTAAACCGTGGGTCAAACGTGGTCCAAACACGCTTTCTAAACGCGTATTCGTAATAGCAAATACAATTCCAGTATTCAGTTTGCAAGTGTGTAAAAACGGTTTTCTAACCGTATTCCTGAGACATTCGATGAAACCACCCTTTTTTCATGACGTAGCATTTCTCCAAAACCCCATGCGCAGTCAAACAAAGGCGCCAAACGAGTTTTCGTGAATCTCTGCACGTGATATAAAAGCGGTCAAACGTTTCCGATGAAACCGATTTCGCCGTTTTTGTATCAATGAACATGCGCAATGAAATCGGGGAAACCACAAAAACAGTTTTCTGGCAAACGTCAAGTGAAAACTCGGAACAAAGACACTATTGTATTTATGAAAATACTTATTTTAAATGGCTGCCTCGCTTCGAACTCAAAGCGGTGGGCGGTGGGGGCGGTGGGCGGTGGCAGTGGGCGGTGGGCGGTGGGCGGGTCGGTGGGCGGTCGGCGAGCGGTGGGCGGTCCGGTGTGGGCGGTCGGTGGGCGGTCGGTGGGCGGTGGTCGTGGGCGGTCGGTGGGCGGTGGGGCGGTGGGCGGTGGGCGGTGGGCGGAGGGCGGTGGGCGGTGGGCTGTGGGCGGTGGGCGGTGGCGGTCGGTGGGCGGTGGGTGGCGGTGGGCGGTGGGCGGTGGGCGGTGGGCGGTGGGCGGTGGGCTGGTGTCCACAATCAATGTTAATTTCTCGTGTTTTCGTCCATTTCTTTGTTACCGTACCACATATGTATGACCAACAAACTTTCACAGCTTCATAACCAAGGGGTGCCCACCACATATCACTATCCAACATGTTACCTTTTTTTGAACTGGACCCATTTTTTCCGCGCAGTCGACTTATCCATTTTCAATGTTAACTTTTCGCGTTTACAATGTTAAGTTTTCGTGTTTAAGTCCATTTCTTTGGTACTGTACCACCTAGGACCACGAAACTTTCACAGCTTCATAACCAAGGGATGCCCACCACATACAACTATCCAACATGTGACCATTTTTATTACCTCGACCTATTATTTCTACGTAATTGACTTAGCCATTTTCAACATTAACTTTTTAAGTTTTTCGTTATACTATATCTCTGCAACTGCTTCGCCCATTACCTTGAAACTCGACATGGGTGTTTATCATCATCCATATTTTCATTTTACACCCCAACCGTGCGGCCGCTGTGCCCAATGTCAAGGTCAAATTACTTTTATTTGTTTTGTTAAAGTTTGTTCGTGTACTATATCTCTGCAACTGCTTCACCTATTACATTGATACTTCACATGGGTGTTTATCATCATTGTCACGCCCGCTTGCGGAAAGCGCGATATAGTCGGCATTTTGGCATACGTCCGTCCGTCCGTCCGTCCGTCCGTACGTCCGTGTGTCCGAATAAAGTTTTTTGGTTAAAGTTTTTCCATCTACTGTATCTCTTGTTTTAGTGTCCATGCCTCGCCCCAAGGCGCGACATGCAGGCCACGGCCATCTAGTCCACAAAAGTGGGTATAATTATGTTATCCAAGTGTCTATGATTGGAAAAAACCTGGCCTTCGTGGCTTTGCCTCGTTTCTTGTTTTAAATCGAGTTCCGTGTCAGTAAACATGGAAGCTGCATCTGGTGGTTTTCGTATTTTGGCCCAAACTTTTGTCTTTTTTACGAAGAATCGATTTCGGTGTGTTTTAACGAGACGCGTTTGATGCGCCATATTTCATCAACATTCGTTACGTAATAAGGCAATATAAAATAGCGGAGGCGCCTCTGGAGGTTTCAGTAAGTGTTGTTGTTGTAACCACGTATTCATGCACCTTGAGACTACGTTGATGTAAGTAAAATCAATACGTCTGATGTGTGACCTGACTACATGTAGAATAGCATCATTCCGAGGATACATGCATACATGTATGTTTACAATCAGTATCACAAAGAGTATCCATCATATGCACTGGTTTGGGATTAAGAGTATTCCATATATACTCCGGTCTGTGACTAAGAGTATTCCATATATACTCTGGTGTGTGACTAAGAGTATTCCATATATACTCCGGTGTGTGACAAGGATATTCCACCCGAGTGGTCAGAATATGTGGTCAGAAACGAGGCTTTGCCGAGTTTCTGACGACATATTCTGACCACGAGGGTGGAATATCCTTAGTCACACACCGGAGTATATCTGGAATACTTTTTCTCGCATACCTACTAAGTCCAGAATCATGTTTGGCCATAATACGCCATCAATGAACCACCATATTATAATACTAACTTTTTTTCTTTATATGCTATCGCGAATACAACCACTCAATCGCATTACCCGTATCAAGAAATTTACACCAGCAAATTAGAGTCTCCTACAATGGATCGAAACATTAAACACATAACGGCCCAATAAAAATACGGTCTGAAGACGCCCGTGACATCATGTGTAAACCCAATTACTACATACACAAAATAAATAGGACGTAGTACGAGACAAAAAGTATTGAAAATAGACCATATATCCTCGATTCAAATTTGTACAATAATGTTTACAGAATCATTTTATGTTTTTATTTTGAGTATTTATTGCAATTCCGAGACGCTGTCTTCAATTACGCAAATATCAGTCCGCCGAAAGTTTCACTCCGACGGACATTTGTCATTTCAACACGTTGCCGTTTTCAAGAAATTCTTGATCACTGGATTATTAAACAAATATTCCAGTCACTATCAACTGCCATTACGCAAACATTGTATTAGCGAGCCTACCTCACCAAACCCCCGGTTACCTATGTAAACAGGGGGTTTGATGAGGTTGCCGCGCAATAGGTAATGCGGTCAAATAGGTCACGATGCAGTGACTATTTTCAATCAATAACTTATGTTGTAAGCGATTGTAATGTGTATTTTCAATATTTATATTATTAAAATGTATCATATCGGTACCCCTTTAAGTAATATTTGTATATTTTAAATGTAATGATGTTGTCATGAAGCGCATGAATATAAGTATTAATTAATCCAGTTTATATTGAGGCAAATCACACAGCCTAAAAACATAGTGCTGGAGTATAAACCATAGTATCGTATATTATTCATAAGTATATCACTATTAAATATTAATTACAATATGTATGCATATTATTAAAACAGTAGATGCTACCGCTGTTTCGCTGTATGTGATATTTATAACAAAATATTTTTTTTATTCGTTCGCGTACGGATTTCTGTCACACAAAGCGCCATTTTCAGTTTATATTTTGACCTGTGCATATGAACCGGACTAAGTTTAAACAACGCTCGATTCCGTCCAATTCAGATGTATATTTAACATTGGATACGCTTAAACGGTATTACTCTCTCATCGGATCGTCAGTTGTCGTCGATAGCGATTTAACGTACTGATCTGGTCTTAATTTATTCATAACCAAGGGGTGTCCACCACATACAACTATCCAACATGTGACCATTTTCTTTACCTTCACCTATTATTTCTACGTAATTGACTTAGCCATTTTCAACGTTAACTTTTTAACGTACGTCTGGTTAAATTTTTTTGGTTAAAAGTTTTTCGTTATACTATGTCTCTGCAACTGCTTCGCCCATTACCTTGAAACTTCACATGGGTGTTTATCATCATCCATATGTTAATTCTACCCCCCACTCCCCCCCCCCCCAGCCGTGCCGCCCCTGTGCCCAATGTCAAGGTCAAATTACTTTGAATTTTTTTGTTAATTTTTTTTCGTGTACTATATCTCTGCAACTGCTTCACCCATTAATTACCTTGATACTTCACGTGTGTGTTTATCATCATTGTCGCGCCCGCTTGCGGAAAGCGCGATATAGTCAGCATTTTGGCATTCGTCCGTCTGTCCGTCCGTACGTCCGTGTGTCCGGTTAAAGTTTTTTGGTTAAAGTTTTTCCATCTGCTATATCTATTTGTTTAGTGTCCATGCCTCGCCCCAAGGCGCGACATGCAGGCCACGGCCATCTAGTCTACAACAAGTGGGTATAATTATGTTATCCAAGTGTCTATGCTTGGAAAAAACCTGGCCTTCGTGGCTTTGCCTCGTTTCTTGTATGTTTTTATTTTGAGTATTTATTGCCAAATACTGAATACATGATTATTATTAAAAAAACACATGTAATTAACAGCAAAATATTTACCTTGTATGTTGTTGATTCTTCCCCAAACATATGTATAGTGACAGTTGATAGTTATTGGAATATTTGTTTAATAATCCAGTGAGCAAGAATTTCTTGAAAACGGCAACGTGTTGAAATGACAAATGTCCGTCGGAGTGAAATTTTCAGCGGACTGATATTTGCGTAATAGAAGACAGCGTCTCGGAATTGCAATAAGTACTGAAAATAAAAACATATAATGATTATTTAAACATTATTGTACAAATTTGAATGGAGGATATATGGTCTATTTTCAATATTTATATAAGTTTGTCTCGTACTGCGTCCTATTTAGTTTGTGTATATAGTAATTGGGTTTACACAACATGTCATGGGTGTCATCAGACCGTATTTTTATTGGGCCGTTATGTGTTAAATGTTACGATCCAATGTAGGAGACTCTAATTCGTTGGTGTAAACTTTACACCCATTTGTTGATACGGGTAATGCGATTGAGTGGTTGTATTGGAGATAGCATATAAAGAAAAAAAGTTAGTATTATACTATCATGGTGGTTCGTTGATGGCGTACTATGGCTAAACATGATTCTGGACTTAGTAGGTATGCGAGAAAAAGTATTCCAGATATACTCCGGTGTGTGACTAAGGATATTCCACCCTCGTGGTCAGAATATGTCGTCGGAAACTCGGCAAAGCCTCGTTTCTGACAACATATTCTGACCACTCGGGTGGAATATCCTTGTCACACACCGGAGTATATATGGAATACTCTAAGTCCCACACCAGTGCATATGATGGATACTTTTTCTCGCCTCTATATAGAACATATTTGCGATTGTGAAAGTATTTATCTGACCCATAATAAGACTCAACTTTTTATTCGCTGATTTTACGTCACCTTTGACACTTCCAACGTGTTCGACATATCAACAAATTGATTAAAACCAATTGGACTCTAATGCTAGTTTATTGGATCATTTACAAGTATTATCAATGAAATGGCATCACCATTCAGCCCTGGCGACGCAAAAAAATATACTATAATTCGTGATAACTCACTGGGAATTGTTTATTATTTATGGATAAGGATACACATGACTGTGTGACTTTAATTGAAATCGTATAGCTACATGTATGTAGTTCATGGGTATGTATATAATCATATAACTGGGTACATGTCAGTGAATATCTGTATAAAATGTTGCTGACCCTGTTGTTCTGTGCGTATACTATACTGCCCACTACGTTGCCATCTGAAACATCTTAGTATGCACGCGCTGTCGGTCAATTTAACCTCTTGTGTTGTATTTGTGTGTGATTCATTTTAAAGTACAATAATTGCTGTGACTATACAAAGCAGAACTATGCAAGAATCGATAGTAAACTAACATGTAACCAGGTAAGCATATATACCACTGTCTGTGATCATCTTCCAAATATGGTTCTTTTTTTATTGCAAAGTACTAGTATATTGTGTTTAAAATCAACCATTTTGTTTGGCTGAACATGACTTGTGCTACAGTCCAGGATCAGCCAATCACACTGCTTGATTGCGTGTTGAGATTGTCAATGGATGTTCAGAAACCTTGACATATTGGCAACATTAACGCAGGCGGTTGTGTAAAACAGGCCAAAGTAGGAAAACCTGGCCGATGGAACAAGCAAGTGACTTTCACCTTATGTACTACACGTACATATAGGACGCGTGGAACGTGCAACACAGCGCGTCATCTATACAGTGTAAACATACATTGTTGCCAACAATTATTGAAATTCGTAAATGTTCAAAGGTTATTGACAAAATAAATGTTCCAACCGTACTTGTTCATACATGTATATGTATGGTTATGCATGTACTAACGTGTACTCGAATGCATGGACACATGAACATATTCATTCATTTACACTCTCAATAAACTGTATGTTCCCTGTTCGCTCGTCGACGGGTTGCTAAAATAGGAACATTAAACTTAATGAAAAGTGATACTTCTAAATGAAGGTCTATGAACCTGTATGTCTCAATACAATGTAGGAGTAATCTACACTGCACAAGCGGCTAAGCCGATATGTAAGTCGGTTACTAACCTATTAAGGTGTCCATGTGTTTGTTTGTTTTGTGCTGCATGGGTGCATGTACATGTAGGTTGTTCAAACACGTGGACACTTTACCTAGGTTAAGAATTATTAAGTGGGAATATGGTATTTACTTTAAAGGGATGGTACATCGGTGATAAAAGTAATATAGTTGTATCTTAGTTCGGATTTATCATTTGACTGTCCATTTTCCCTTTAACCTTTTGAACCCGATAGCGGTTTATGCAAACAGTGCAGATCAAGATGAGCCGGCTTGTAACGAGCCGTCTCATCAAGATCAGCATTTTTTTAAAGTAATTTTCATATTCTTTAGAACAGAACATACCCCATTTCATAAATGGACTTGTCTGACAATCATTTTGTGATTATTGGATTGGTTACAAAATTAACATAACAAAATCCATTCCAGTTACTTAGGGGTGAATGTGTAAAAGAGATGGTACATGGGTGATTATAATAATATATTTGTATTTTAGTTCGGATTTATAATATGACTGTCCATTTTCCCCTTTAAATCTATACTTCTAGGGACACCCGTCGCCACGTACACAGCGGCCGCCGGGGATATTGGAACTACCATTGACTATACTATTGAAGGTACTTACATTTTGTACATGAAGTCGCATTAACTAATTGATATATGTCGAATACTAGTATATTACATGAAATGGGCTTTCACAGTTTAATACAAATCAAAATACACTAGTGTAATCAATATGCAAATGAGCCCGCTACAGAAAACATGTTAGTTAATTAATACAACTTAAAATTATGATGATGAGTTTAATACATGTATGTAATAAATCAAATCTAACATTTGTGCTGATTTAATATGATATTTATTAAATTAGTTGATTTAATTTCATATGAAATCAGTAAACTTGTTTAATAAATATCATATAAATCTTCACTCATTTAAGATCCACTATACATGCATATATAAAGTTTAATGTGTGAAAGATTTCAAGAAATATAAATATAGAATAAGTACATGTCTCTAGCGTTTATAACAGCATATCAAAATTGAACCACGCCCTATAGTTGATTGTTAGTAACGGAAATTGGAGTCAGAGCTTAATAATGTGGTTCAATAATGGCATTGCCAGTAAGTGTGCCTAAGCGAATTGGAATAATGTGATAAACACAATTTACAATGTATTTACATTTCTTTCCGGCGCGGGGAGTAAGTTGGTGTGACGCCAAGGTACACTGTGGCTGTAACTGGAGAAATGTGGCTTATGGGATTTGTGACAATGTAGCTCCTGAATAGCACACTCCTGTAGCCTGATAACGAACTTTATGCTTGTTAGAAGTATGGCGGATGTTTCCTTGATATAATGTCAAACAGTGACGATCCTGATCAGACTGTGCGACGCATACGTTGTTCCGGAGCTACACTGGTCGCAAGCCCATAAGCCCATTTCAGAAATACAGTGACAACCACAAACAATTCCGTACCCGTCGATTGCAGCAATATTAGCCTTCGCAGCGCTAATTAATATGTGTATGTATTATATAGAGGATCTTACATGAGTAATGATTTAATATGATATTTATTAAACGAGTTTACTGATTTCATAAGAAACGAGGCAATGCCGAGTAACAGAAGTGTTAGGCTATTTTTATTGCACACTCACATCATCATAATTTGAAGCTGTATTGATAATCAAACATGTAGCGGGCTCATTTGCATATTTACTACACTATTAAACTGTTATTAAACTGTGAAAGCCCACTTTATGCAATAGAAACAGTTATTTTTACCAATTCCCGCTTGTTGTTTTTCAAAAGACTTATTTACAAGTTAGTTCAGAAATTCAATACAAATCTTCAATTATACATTTATTAATTTGTTTTATCACCTTATAATCGGAGGTTCAGTGTCTTTACTTTCTCTGACTATATTTTATAGCCATTTAATATCGAAGTTTACTTTTCAACAGCGGGGGACACCAACGTCGACTTTTCGGCGACACTGGCCAACGGCGTTCTTGTCACGGCGAAAACCCTTGCGAGCGCAACATACACCCTTGAGATACAGGCGGAGGATAATGGTGCAGCACGCGCTGCCAAGTCTATTTCAGTCACCATTCGGCGGATGGCGGACGGCGCCACCCTACAGGAATGTACCAACGGCGTCAGCGGACTCGTCGGAAGCCTAATTGTCCTACTTACGGCGATGACGGCAAAGTTTATGTAGGCTGTACCAGCTCGATCCTGACAAGACTGATGACATACATGTTTTCGTCCGCTGTTGTTTAGACTGATGAAATCAATGTTTTAATCTGCTGTTGTTTCATCTTCATTTTTGTCGCCATGAAAATATGTTGTTGTTTTTTCAGTACATTACAATAATGTACATTAAATGTACTGGCAGAACTACATGTATTGTTTTTGGTGGGTAAAGAAATAAGACAATTACACAAAAACAGCAGACGATAATATTTGTTTTCAGCTTTGTCGGGATTAACCCGTTCGCTGGAGCAGAAGTATTTGAAGTAATATATTTAAAATAGTTCCACGTAGGTCTAGTGTATTCGATCGCACTGTGCGAAACAGTAGTGACGTCATAAATACACTTGATACTCGCAAGTAAAGGCACTGTGTCTCAGATGATGAGTCATAGATTCAATGTGTGCCGTTTCGTCTCTATATGAACAGCGAATTACCGATTTTAACAAACGCATCATTTGTCGTTTCATGACATTTCATAAATGAATAGCCATTTTACTGAACAGTATGACATATTTTGCAATCCTAATAATATTGTGACAATTTCTTCAAAAATCTCGTAACTTTTTTTCAGAAACCATGTCATGCTGTAGAATCCACATAATTATAATCTTCTGACACTCTCATACTTACCTACGTCAATCTATGCTTACATATATTATGTCATTGTGCGAGAATCAGAGACAATGAGTATTAAAGAATGGATACTGACTGGTTTGCAGGTGCTTGTTGTTTCTATGTGAACAGCACACACGTGCCAATTTCGCCAACTTGATCATACATATTCCTGACATTTTATTGAAATCCGTTTCCAAGTATTTGGGGAACTACTATCTGTTCCACGTTTTTCTGCCGACGATCTTTTGACTATTAAATCGGACAATGTATTCGATGAATATAGATTGTATTACTAAAACACATTTTAACATGGGGCAAAGAGATAGAGGACGTGCGGAGCAGTCGAGAAATTAAAACAATTGGAAATTGACTCTGAAACCTATCAAGACAGCTTGGAAATGACGTAACTATGAAAGCAAAAGTTAGATTTTGAAAATCGGTCAGCAAATTTCCAAATTATTTTTACAAACTCTTTTTTTATCCCCCATATTTAAATTCCCATTGGAAACTTTTGTTTCCGCAATACAATCAATATTTGACGTAATTTCATCAAATCATTATTTTTGGGGAGGATGACGTTTTTGTTGTTGATGAAAGAAATACATACATTTAAATATTTTTAGGAGTTAATGTGCTTAATAGACAAAAGTTCATCTGCAGCAAAAAGTCGAACAGACAGTAGCTGGAAAGATCAGCAAACGGCGGACAGTCACGGATTCCACACACTGTTCCGCATTTCTCGGATAGCTTGACAAATAAGAACTCTATATTCAAACCAATACTCGAGTCGATGCGAAATTGGCCTGTTTTTCTTGTTCATCAATAAAGCAACGCGCACCTGCAGTCGGGTCGATTTACCTCTGTGCGTATGTACCATCAATTGAAGCCGTCAGTTGACGACTCTTTGAGTTAGCCCCCTTCGTCCAGTGACCTCTTCAATAAGTCCCCTGTTCCAGTGAAGGTAGTTACGGCAGTGTTATGCAATGTCATTCATTGGATGGCATGCCAGGACTATGATAGACATACATGTACATGCTGAGATTATTCTATCACTTGTAAAATTCAAAACAACTCGCGTCACTACTGAAACATACAAACGGCGAAGATGCTCTTTTTGTGTCGGTATTGAAACATATATACTGTTCACAGTTTTATTTGAATTGTCTACGACAGTCACTGCTGTTTTCATTTTGAAATAACATAATGTTTCGCAATGGATGCTTTGGTTATTGCAATGTTAGTCTGAACCATTTTAGCTTTGTATTTAATTAGTGTCCTCATTTTGGATGAAATAGCGTACACTGACGTGCATAAATTTGATTGCGTTTGGAAACTGATTGCCTAATAGTTAACATGTACAGATATATCAACGAGTGAATCACGTGACATGTACAACTAAGCCACGTGACATGTCCATCTCGCAGTCGTATTGTCTGGTCCTTCTATGATGCGCTATGACTCTTGTCTTACGCTGAAAGTTAGGAACTCACAATAGCCATGCAAATTCATATCATTCAGCAACCGATACGCAGACATTTATAACTAAATCTGATTTACATCAATCGTTTGAATGGATCTGAAACACCAAGTGTATCGATTAAATAAATATACAGCGCTGCATGTATCTCGCAGTAAATAAAAAATGCATAATTATATTAATATCGACAGTTTTTTGGCATTTTATTAATATATATAAGTGTAGATTTCAAAGAAATTGTGGAACTATTTTTACCACTAGTTCTGTTAATCGCGACCAAAACTTGTTGATATATCAATGTCTTACATTGTATGTGTTAGTAGGCGGCCACAGGCTGAGTACCCGGTGTATGATATTCATTACATGTGGCTCCGGCTCTGGTAGTATCTCACGTGCCCACCACACCACCGCCTGCGCTAATCTTGCCAAATGTTGTCTCTCTTTTTTATTTACAAATATTGCGCTGGAAATCAAGTAGCTTGCAAGGCTGAGCCTGTTCTGTGATACAGCTCAGGCTCAGAATATCAAACTGCTTGATTGAGAGACACGATTGGCAATACATGTTTACAATATTGACACAGGCAGTTGTGTGCATTTAGTAAATTTGTAGCACGCAATCAGAACTTGAATCAAGTTATATTTACAAATGCAATGCTGAATTTAGTCAACCATACGTCAATGCACATGAATATCACGGTCATACCATCTTATGTTGGAGTGCATATTAAAAGTTGTGTTCATACCGGATCACATATTACAGTAACATTCGAAAATGTAGTAACCTAGATGTATAATTATGCATCGTTTTGGTTGTAGTGATTTGTAAAATGCAAAATAAATAAATACATACGTGGCACGCCATGTGAATTTGTACTTAAGAACATGTGCGATATCTCATGAAATATCTTTGCACAAGTTACGATATATTCCGTAGATGACGTGGAAAGTTGACAAAGTTTCATAGCAAATGCGGAATTCTATCCCGCATTTGCTATGCACATTTCGTCATCTTTCGTCACATTTTCTGTAAATATATTTCATGGAAAATCGCACTTGTTCTTAGGCACAAATTCACATGGCGTATCTCATAGGAGAAGATGTGCGATATTTCATGAAACATATTTAAAAAACATACGATATATTCCGTATATGGTGTTGAATGTTGACTAAATTCTTTGAGCACATGCGGAATTGATTTCCTCATTCGCTTTGATAATTTCGTCAACATTCGCCTTTATTTACAGAAAATATCACGGTTTCTGTGAACATTTTTCATGACAAATCGCACATAGATACAAAACCAAGTGACTTGTCACACATATGTATATGCATACGGCTGATCATGAATGTACGCTGCACAATGGTCAGGGACAGAGTCGTAGTTTATCTGAGTTTATTAAGGAGGTGTACATTGCACATTGTTTGTAATGTGACAAAATCACTAATTATTTTCGATATTTTATTTTGAATTAATTGTCGAATACCGGTATGTAACGGCAACTGGATGCAAACACACGTGCGTATTCGCCGGCCGCCTAGTGTACTCTTAAAGAGATATGTTGTACCATTTATAATCCAATTGCTGTTGTTGTTTTGGTAAACTATACTCACGTTTAATTGATATGATGCCAAGGTTAACTTGTGTTATGCATTTAAGCATCACTTGTTGCAGTTAATATCTCCTATTATGCATATAATACAAGTACTGCCAATTTTGTTCCTTGTTAAAAAAACAAACGATTGCATATCGTTTACAAATCCTTTGGATACAGTCTTAATTTCTTAATTAGAAAACAATGTTTTCGTTGGCTTCAACGTGTCACATTTAAACCAACGAAAACATCATTTTCTTATTAGAAACAACGAAATCCATATACAAACTAAGTAATTAAAAGATGGGTATTTAAAAGTAAATTTGTTTTTGACAACACAATATTACTTGCTTACAAATGCATTGGTACAGTCTATATGTATATATTTACTTTTTATCCGCGGAATCGTTAGGTAGAAGAAGTTTTCGTAGTAGACATAATGATGTACCAGTTGTAATGACATGACACTGCATTTAGTTTCCTGGAGTCTCTAGGCGTTTGATGTATAGTTTACATGTGTATTTGTTTGATGCATCGTACAAGTTTAATTATACAAACTGATCCATGTGAATGACGAATTACTGTGATTATTAAATGTTTATATATTAACACTATCTTCTGTTGTGTTCATGAAGTGTTCAGGGGGCCGTTGCACTAAAGTGCAAATTTAGAATAGTCTGTACATTTCAATTTATGGATTTACATTTATTGAAAATAGGCTGCATATGCTCAATAAATGTCAATCCAATAATTGTTTACAAGAAAACAATGTTAATGTGAAATTCCCAGACTATCATAATGTTGCACTTAAGAACATTTTATTAGTACGAACTGAAAGTCCAGCCCCAAGGAGCTTACTCTGTTCTATTTATAGAGATCCGGTCCAATTGCAGGTACACCACCGCCTGCGTTAATCTTGTCGATATGTTTCATTTTCTTTATTTCACAATACTCGAATATTGTGTTTTAAATCAAACAAATTGAGCTACAGCTCAGGCTCAGGCAATCAGGTTTGATGGCAAGTATTCCCAACACTTGATGACAACCGTCTGTTATTACGGTAATGGAGTAATAACAGTGTTGTAAAACGTTTTAACCACCTTCGGGAATAAGATTAAGTAACGTATGTGGTTGTGACTGGAGAGATGGGGCTTATGTGCTTTGTGACCAATGTAGCTCTTGGTCAGATAGCACACTCCTGTATCCTGATAACGATCTATGTTATTTGCTAGAAGCATGACGGGTGTTTGCTGGAGTGGGGAACAATGCAGATCCTGATCAGACTGTGCGTATACACATGCTAATCTGGATCTACATTGGTCGCAAACACACCACACACCCCATTTCTCCAGTCAAAGCCACATATACATATATAGACTAGTCAGACTGAGTGTGCCAACCAGGGGTCCAACAATCCCATAAGCCCCATTTCTCCAGTCAAAGCCACATATACAGAATAGTCAGACTGAGTGTGCCAGCCAAGGGTCCAACAATCACATAAGCCCCATTTTTCCAGTCACCGCCACATATACAGACTAGTCAGACTGAGTGTGCCAGCCAGGGGTCCAACAATCACATAAGCCCCATTTATCCAGTCACAGCCACATATATAGACTAGTCAGACTGAGTGTGCCAGCCAGGGATCCAACAATCCCATAAGCCCCATTTCTCCAGTCAAAGCCACATATACAGACTAGTCAGACTGAGTGTGCCAGCCAGGGGTCCAACAATCCCATAAGCCCCATTTCTCCAGTCACAGCCACATATATAGACTAGTCAGACTGAGTGTGCCAGCCAGGTGTCCAACAATCCCATAAGCCCCATTTTTCAAGTCAGAGTCACATATAGACTAGTCTGACTGAGTGGCCACCAGGGTCCACAACCCCATAACCCCCCCCCACCCAGCAAAGCCAATATAGCAGCCAGACTATTCCAGCAGGATCCCATAACCCCCATTTCTCCAGTCACAGCCACATATAGACTAGTCAGACTGAGTGTGCCAGCCAAGTCCAACGAATCATAGCCCCATTTCTCCAGTCCACAGCCCAACATATATACTAGTCAGACTGAGTGTGCCAGCAGGTCCAACAATCCCATAAGCCCCTTTCTCCAGTCACAGACATATAACAGTCAACGAGTGTGCCAGCCAGTCCACAGCATCATAGCCATCTCCAAGTCCAGCCCACATATACAGACTAGTCAGACTGAGTGTGCCTCCAGGGGTCAACAATCCCATAACCCCATTTCTCCAGCCAGCCACCAATATAGACTATCAGACGAGGCCCCAGTCCAACAACCCATAACCCCATTTCTCCAGTCACAGCCACATATAGACTCACAGTGTGCCAGCCAGCCACCCATCAGCCCCACAGTGAGCCACAATACAGTGCAGATTGAGTGTCCACCAGTTCAACAATCCCAAAAAAAATTCCAGTCCAGCCACAAGACATCAACGAGTGTAGGGGTCCAACAATCCCATCCCCATTTCTCCAGTCAAAGCCACATATATATCAGAACGAGTCCCCAGGGGTCCAACAAATCCATAAGATTTCTCCATCACGCCCACAATAAGACTATCAGACTGATGGCCAGCCAGTCCAACAATCCATAACCCCATCCATCACAGCCACATATAACTATCAACGAGTCCACGGACCAACAATCCATAAGCATTTCCCGTCAGGCCACATATACAGACTAGTCAGACTGAGTGTGCCACCAGCCAACAAACCCATAAGCCCCATTTCTCCAGCCAAAGCCCATATCAACTAGTCAGAACTAGTGTCCACCAGCCAACAATCATCCCCCTCCAGTCAACACCACATAAAACATCACTGATGTGCCACCAGGGATCCAACAATCCCAAGCCCCATCCACAGCCAATAAACTAGTCCACTGAGTGGCCACCAGGGGCCAACAATCCCAGCCCCATTTTCCAGTCAAAGCCACATATACAGAAGTCACTTGTGCCAGCCAGGGCCAACCAATCCCATAAGCCCCACCTCCTTCAGCCACAATATACAAACTAGTCAGACTGAGTGCCACCAGGGGTCCAACAATCCCCATAAGCCATTTCTCCATCCAGCCACATAAGACTATCAACTGATGTGCCCCGGTTTCCAACAATCCCATAAGACCCAATCCTCACAGCCACATAATAGAAACTGATTGTGCACCAGTCCAACAATCCCTAAGCCCCATTTTCCATCACAGCCCACATACACTAGTCAGACTGGTGTGCCAGCCAGGTCCAACACCCTAAGCCCATTCCCAGTGCCAGCCACAGTACCTATCAGATGAGTGCCACCAGGGTCCAACAATCCCATAAGCCCCATTTCTCCTCACAGCCACATATATAGACATCACTGAGTGTGCCAGCCAGTTTTCAACAATCCCCAAGCCCCATTTTCCATCACAGCCACACAGACTAGCTTGACGAGTGGCCAGCCAATGATACCAACCCCTCTTTTCCACCATAAAGCCACATATAAGACAGTCAGATGATGCCAGCCCAGGGTCAACAACCCATAAACCCCATTTCTCCAGTCACAGCCACATATAGACTAGTCAGACTGATGTGTCCACCAGGGGTTCCCCAACAACATAAGCCCCATTTCTCCATCAGCCACATACAGACTATCAAGACGATGTGCCAGCCAGGGGTCCAACAATCATAAGCCCATTTCTCCAGCACACCACAAATAACTCCACTATGTGCCGCCAGTCCAACAACCCAAAGCCCCATTTATCCAGTCACAGCCACTATAAACAGTCAGCTTGTGCCACCAGGACCAACAATCCCATAAGCCCCATTTCTCCAGTCACAGCAGCAGTCACATGGGGGCCCATAAGACTCTCAGTCCACAGCATTTAGAAGCAGACTGAGTGTGCCAGCCAGGGGTGTCCAACAAATCCCATACCAGAACAATCGAAAGAGTCAGCAGGGCCAACAATATCCTAGTCAGACTAGTGTGGGCCAGCCACGGTCACATCACATAAGGCCCCATCCCCATCTGTCACACCACATATACAGACTAGTCCAGACCCTAGTGTGCCATCAGATGTCCAGCCACAATCCAACATCCATAAGCCCCATTTCTCCAGTCACCACATATACAGACTAGTCAGACTGAGTGTGCCATCCATCCAAACATCCCATAAGCATTTCTCCAGTCCAGCCACAGATACACGATAGTCAGACTGAGTGTGCCAGCCAGGGATCCACACTCCATCATCAAAGCCATATCAAGTCATCAAAGCCACATTATAGACTAGTCAGACTAGTGTGCCAGGGCCCAAGTCCAACCATCATATCATCACTCCAGCACCCATCCCCACCATCAGACTATCATCGACTGAGTGTAGCCAGGCATCCACCCATCCATAGACATAATCCATCACAGCCACCATAATATAAGACTCCAGTCAGAAACTGAGTGTGTCCAGCCAGGGTCCAACATCCCATAAGCCCATTTCTTCCAGTCAAACCCACATATACAGACTAGTCCAGAACGTGTGCCACAGCTAGGGTCCACAGTCCAAGGCCCATAACCCCTCCAGTCACAGCCACATATACTGACTAGGGTCCAAAGACTGAGATGGGGGGCCCCATCCAGTACACAGTCAGATGTGTGGGGCCCAAGCCATCCACATATCATAGTCATCCATAACAAGCCATCCACATATAAGACTAGTCAGACTGAGAACCCCTAGTCAGACTGAGTGTGCCAGCCAGGTCAACCCATCCCCATAACATATCATCACAAGCCACCATATATACTAGTCAAAAGACTGCGTGATGCACCAGGGGTACCATCAAGCATCGTCCACCAGGGCCCAACCCCATATAAACCACTATACACTAGTCGACTGTGTGTGCCAGCAAAGGGGTCACAGTCATAGGGTCCCAATTTCTCCATCCAAACACATATACAGACCTAATCAAGACTGAGGCATCTGAGTGTGCCACCAGGTCCACCCAAATCCATAACATCTCCAGTCCACCAGCAACCCACCCCATATAGACTAGTCAGGGACCCGATGTGCCAGCCATGTCCCAACCCCATTTCCTAGCATATCAGCACAGCCACATTTATCCAGACAGCTAATCTGACTAAGTGTGCCAGCCAGGGATCCACCAATCCCATAAGCCCCATTTCTCCAGTGAAAGCCACATATACAGACTAGTCAGATTGAGTGTGCCAGCCAGGGGTTCAACAATCCCATAAACCCCATTTCTCCAGTCACAGCCACATATATAGACTAGTCAGACTGAGTGTGCCAGCCAGGGGTCCAACAATCCCATAAGCCCCATTTCTCCAGTCAAAGCCACATATACAGACTAGTCACACTGAGTGTGCCAGCCACGGATCCAACAATCCCATAAGCCCCATTTCTCCAGTCACAGCCACATATACAGACTAGTCAGACTTATTGTGCCAGCCAGGGGTCCAACAATTCCCATAAGCCCCATTTCTCCAGTCAAAGCCACATATACAGACTAGTCAGACTGAGTGTGCCAGCCAGGGGTCCAACAATCCCCATAAGCCCATTTCTCCAGTCACAGCCACATATATTAGACTAGTCAGACTGAGTGTGCCAGCCAGGGGTCAACAATCCCATAAGCCCCATTTCTCCAGTCACAGCCACTTATATAGAACTAGTCAGACTGAGTGTGCCAGCCAGGTTTCCAACAATCCCATAAGACCCATTTATCCAGTCACAGCCACTTATATTAGACTAGTCAGACTGAGTGTGCCAGCAGGGGTCCAACAATCCCATAAGCCCATTTCCCCAGTCACAGCCATATACAAACTAGTCAGACTGAGTGTGCCAGCCAGGGGTCCAACAATCCCATAAGCCCCATTTCTCCAGTCAAAGCACTATACAGACTAGTCCACACTGAGTGTGCCAGCACGGATCCAACAATACCATAAGGCCCCATTTCTCCAGTCACAGCCACATATACAGACTAGTCAGACTTATTGTGCCAGCCAGGGGTCCAACAATCCCATAAGCCCCATTTCTCCAGTCAAAGCCACATATACAGACTAGTCAGACTGAGTGTGCCAGCCAGGGGTCCAACAATCCCATAAGCCCCATTTCTCCAGTCACAGCCACATATATAGACTAGTCAGACTGAGTGTGCCAGCCAGGTGTCCAACAATCCCATAAGCCCCATTTATCCAGTCAACAGCCACATATACAGACTAGTCAGATCTGAGTGTGCCAGCCACGGATCCAACAATCCCATAAGCCCCATTTCTCCAGTCACAGCCACATATACAGGACTTAGTCAGGACTGAGTGTGCCAGCCAGGGTCCTCCAAACAATCCCATAAGCCCCATTTCTCCAGTCAAAGCCACACTATACAGATAGTCGAGAACTGAGTTGTGCCAGCAGGGGGTCCTTTAACAATCACAATAAGCCCCATTTCTCCAGGTCACAGCCCTCCACATAGATAGACTCCAGTCAGACTGAGTGTGCCAGCCAGGGATCCAACAATCCCATAAGCCCCATTTCTCCAGTCAAAGCCACATATACAGACTAGTCAGACTGAGTGTGCCAGCCAGGGGTCCAACAATCCCATAAGACCCCATTTTCTCCAGTCACAGCCACATATATGACTAGTCAGACTGATGTGTGCCAGCCTGGGGTCCAACAATACCCATAAGCCCCATTTTTCCAGTCACCGCCACATATACAAACTAGTCAGACTGAGTGTGCCAGCCAGGTGTCCAACTGTCCCATAAGCCCTATTTCGCCAGTCACAGCCACATATATAGACTAGTCAGACTGAGTGTGCCAACCAGGGGTCCAACAATCCCATAAGCCCTTTATCCAGTCCACAGCCCACCAGGCATATATAGACTAGTCAGACTGAGTGTGCCAGCCAGGGATCCAACAATCCCATAAGCCCCATTTCTCCAGTCAAAGCCACATTTACAGACTAGTCAGACTGAGTGTGCCAGCCAGGGGTCCAACAATCCCATAAGCCCCATTTCTCCAGTCACAGCCACATATATAGACTAGTCAGACTGAGTGTGCCAGCCAGGTGTCCAACAATAACATAAGCCCCATTTTTCCAGTCACAGTCACATATATAGACTAGTCAGACTGAGTGTGCCAGCCAGGGGTCCAGCAATCCCATAACCCCCATTTCTCCAGTCAAAGCCACATATACAGACTAGTCAGACTGAGTGTGCCAGCCAGGGGTCCAACAATCACATAAGCCCCATTTCTCCAGTCAAAGCCACATATACAGACTAGTCAGACTGAGTGTGCCATCCAGGGATCCAACAATCCCATAAGTCCCGTTTCTCCAGTCAAAGCCACATATACAGACTAGTCAGACTGAGTGTGCCAGCCAGGGGTCCAACAATCCCATAAGCCCCATTTCTCCAGTCAAAGCCACATATACAGACTAGTCAGACTGAGTGTGCCAGCCAGGGGTCCAACAATCACATAAGCCCCATTTTCCAGTCACAGCCACATATATAGACTAGTCAGACTGAGTGTGCCAGCCAGGGATCCAACAATCCCATAAGCCCCATTTCTCCAGTCAAAGCCACATATACAGACTAGTCAGACTGAGTGTGCCAGCCAGGGATCCAACAATCCCATAAGCCCCGTTTCTCCAGTCAAAGCCACATATACAGACTAGTCAGACTGAGTGTGCCAGCAGGGATCAACAATCCCATAAGCACGTTTTCTCCAGTCAAAGCACATATACAGACTAGTCAGACTGAGTGTGCCAGCCAGGGGTCCAACAATCCCATAAGCCCCATTTCTCCAGTCACAGCCACATATATAGACTAGTCAGACTGAGTGTGCCAGCCAGGTTTCCAACAATCCCATAAGACCCATTTATCCAGTCACAGCCACATATATAGACTAGTCAGACTGAGTGTGCCAGCCAGGGGTCCAACAATCCCATAAGCCCCATTTCTCCAGTCACAGCCACATATACAAACTAGTCAGACTGTGTGTGCCAGCCAGGGGTCCAACAGTCCCATAAGTCCCATTTCTCCAGTCAAACCCACATATACAGACTAGTCAGACTGAGTGTGCCATCCAGGGGTCCAACAATCCCATAAGCCCCATTTCTCCAGTCACAGCCACATATATAGACTAGTCAGACTGAGTGTGCCAGCCAGGTTTTCAACAATCCCATAAGCCCCATTTATCCAGTCACAGCCACATATACAGACTAGTCTGACTGAGTGTGCCAGCCAGGGATCCACCAATCCCATAAGGGGGGGGGGTAAGGCCCCCCATTTCTCCAGTGAAAGCCACATATACAGACTAGTCAGATTGAGTGTGCCAGCCAGGGGTTCAACAATCCCATAAACCCCATTTCTCCAGTCACAGCCACATATATAGACTAGTCAGACTGAGTGTGCCAGCCAGGGGTCCAACAATCCCATAAGCCCCATTTCTCCAGTCAAAGCCACATATACAGACTAGTCACACTGAGTGTGCCAGCCACGGATCCAACAATCCCATAAGCCCCATTTCTCCAGTCACAGCCACATATACAGACTAGTCAGACTTATTGTGCCAGCCAGGGGTCCAACAATCCCATAAGCCCCATTTCTCCAGTCAAAGCCACATATACAGACTAGTCACACTGAGTGTGCCAGCCACGGATCCAACAATCCCATAAGCCCCATTTCTCCAGTCACAGCCACATATACAGACTAGTCAGACTTATTGTGCCAGCCAGGGGTCCAACAATCCCATAAGCCCCATTTCTCCAGTCAAAGCCACATATACAGACTAGTCAGACTGAGTGTGCCAGCCAGGGGTCCAACAATCCCATAAGCCCCATTTCTCCAGTCACAGCCACATATATAGACTAGTCAGACTGAGTGTGCCAGCCAGGTGTCCAACAATCCCATAAGCCCCATTTATCCAGTCACAGCCACATATACAGACTAGTCAGACTGAGTGTGCCAGCCACGGATCCAACAATCCCATAAGCCCCATTTCTCCAGTCACAGCCACATATACAGACTAGTCAGACTGAGTGTGCCAGCCAGGGGTCCAACAATCCCATAAGCCCCATTTCTCCAGTCAAAGCCACATATACAGACTAGTCAGACTGCGTGTTGCCAAGCCAGGGGTCCAAACAATCACATAAGCCCCATTTCTCCAGTCACAGCCACATAGATAGACTAGTCAGACTGAGTGTGCCAGCCAGGGATCCAACAATCCCATAAGCCCCATTTCTCCAGTCAAAGCCACATATACAGACTAGTCAGACTGAGTGTGCCAGCCAGGGGGTACCAACAATCCCATAAGCCCCATTTCTCCAGTCACAGCCACATATATAGACTAGTCAGACTGAGTGTGCCAGCCTGGGGTCCAACAATCCCATAAGCCCCATTTTTCCAGTCACCGCCACATATACAAACTAGTCAGACTGAGTGTGCCAGCCAGGTGTCCAACTGTCCCATAAGCCCTATTTCGCCAGTCACAGCCACATATAGACTAGTCAGACTGAGTGTGCCAACCAGGGGTCCAACAATCCCATAAGCCCCATTTCTCCAGTCACAGCCACATATATAGACTAGTCAGACTGAGTGTGCCAGCCAGGGATCCAACAATCCCATAAGCCCCATTTCTCCAGTCAAAGCCACATTTACAGACTAGTCAGACTGAGTGTGCCAGCAGGGGTCTAACAATCCCATAAGCCCCATTTCTCCAGTCACAGCCACTATATAGACTAGTCAGACTGAGTGTGCCAGCCAGGTGTCCAACAATAAACCTAAGCCCCATTTTTCCAGTCACAGTCACTATATAGACTAGTCAGACTGAGTTGTGCCAGCCAGGGGTCCAGCAATCCCATAAAACCCCATTTCTCCAGTCAAAGCCACATTTATACAGACTAGTCAGACTGAGTGTGCCAGCCAGGGGTCCAACCAATCACATAAGCCATTTCTCCAGTCAAAGCCACATATACAGGACTAGTCAGACTGAGTGTGCCATTCCAGGGAATCCAACCAATCCATAAGTCCCGTTTCTCCAGTTCAAAGCCACATATACAGACTAGTCAGACTGAGTGTGCCAGCCAGGGGTCCAACAATCCCACATAAGCCCCATTTCTCAGTCAAAGCCACATATACAGACTAGTCAGACTGAGTGTGCCAGCAGGGGTCCAAACAATCACATAAGCCCCATTTTCCAGTCACAGCCATATATAGACTAGTCAGACTGAGTTGTTTGCCAGCCAGGGATCCAACAATCCCATAAGCCCCATTTCTCAGTCAAAGCCACCATATACAGACTAGTCAGACTGAGTGTGCAGCCAGGGATCCAAACAATCCCATAAGCCCGTTTCTCCAGTCAAAGCCACAATATACAGACTAGTCAGACTGAGTGTGCCAGCCAGGGATCCAACAATCCATAAGCCCGTTTCTCCAGTCAAAGCCACATATACAGACTAGTCAGGACTGGAGTGTGCCAGCCAGGGGTTCCAACAATCACCCATAAGCCCATTTTTCTCCAGTCACAGCCACATATATAGACTAGTCAGACTGAGTGTGCCAGCCAGGTTTCCAACAATCCAATAAGACCCATTTCTCCAGTCACAGCCACATATACAGACTAGTCAGACTGAGTGTGCCAGCCAGGGGTCCAACAATCCCATAAGCCCCATTTCTCCAGTCACAGCCACATATACAAACTAGTCAGACTGTGTGTGCCAGCCAGGGGTCCAACAGTCCCATAAGTCAACATTTCCGTCAGGTCAAACCCATATACAGACTAGTCAGACTGAGTGTGCCATCCAGGGGAGGGGTCCAACAATCCCATAAGCCCCATTTCTCCAGTCACAGCCACATATATAGACTAGTCAGACTGAGTGTGCCAGCCAGGTTTTCAACAATCCCATAAGCCCCATTTATCCAGTCACAGCCACATATACAGACTAGTCTGACTGAGTGTGCCAGCCAGGGATCCACCAATCCCATAAGCCCCATTTCTCCAGTGAAAGCCACATATACAGACTAGTCAGATTGAGTGTGCCAGCCAGGGGTTCAACAATCCCATAAACCCCATTTCTCCAGTCACAGCCACATATATAGACTAGTCAGACTGAGTGTGCCAGCCAGGGGTCCAACAATCCCATAAGCCCCATTTCTCCAGTCAAAGCCACATATACAGACTAGTCACACTGAGTGTGCCAGCCACGGATCCAACAATCCCATAAGCCCCATTCTCCAGTCACAGCCACATATAACAGTAGTCAGACTTATTGTGCCAGCCAGGGGTCCAACAATCCCATAAGCCCCATTTCTCCAGTCAAAGCCACATATACAGACTAGTCAGACTGAGTGTGCCAGCCAGGGGTCCAACAATCCCATAAGCCCCATTTCTCCAGTCACAGCCACATATATAGACTAGTCAGACTGAGTGTGCCAGCCAGGGGTCCAACAATCCCATAAGCCCCATTTCTCCAGTCACAGCCACATATATAGACTAGTCAGACTGAGTGTGCCAGCCAGGTTTCCAACAATCCCATAAGACCCATTTATCCAGTCACAGCCACATATATAGACTAGTCAGACTGAGTGTGCCAGCCAGGGGTCCAACAATCCCATAAGCCCCATTTCTCCAGTCACAGCCACATATACAAACTAGTCAGACTGAGTGTGCCAGCCAGGGATCCAACAATCCCATAAGCCCCATTTCTCCAGTCAAAGCCACATATACAGACTAGTCAGACTGAGGTGTGCCAGCCACCCGGGGTCCAACAATCCCATTAAGCCCCATTTCTCCAGTCACAGCCACATATATAGACTAGTCAGACTGAGTGTGCCAGCCTGGTGTCCAACAATCCCATAAGCCCCATTTTTCCAGTCACCGCCACATATACAGACTAGTCAGACTGAGTGTGCCAGCCAGGGGTCCAACTGTCCCATAAGCCCTATTTCGCCAGTCACAGCCACATATATAGACTAGTCAGACTGAGTGTGCCAACCAGGGGTCCAACAATCCCATAAGCCCCATTTCTCCAGTCACAGCCACATATATAGACTAGTCAGACTGAGTGTGCCAGCCAGGGATCCAACAATCCCATAAGCCCCATTTCTCCAGTCAAAGCCACATTTACAGACTAGTCAGACTGAGTGTGCCAGCCAGGGGTCCAACAATCCCATAAGCCCCATTTCTCCAGTCACAGCCACATATATAGACTAGTCAGACTGAGTGTGCCAGCAGGTGTCCAACATCACATAAGCCAAGCCCCATTTTTCCAGTCACAGTACAATATATAGACTAGTCAGACTGAGTGTGCCAGCCAGGGGGTCCAGCAATCCCATAACCCCCATTTCTCCAGTCAAAGCCACAATATAACAGACTAGTCAGACTGAGTGTGCCAGCCAGGGGTCCAACAATCCAAAATAAGCCCCATTTCTCCAGTCAAAGCCACATATACAGACTAGTCAGACTGAGTGTGCCAGCCAGGGATCCAACAATCCCATAAGTCCCGTTTCTCCAGTCAAAGCCACATATACAGACTAGTCAGACTGAGTGTGCCAGCAGGGGTCCAACAATCCCATAAGCCCCATTTCTCCAGTCACAGCCACATATATAGACTAGTCAGACTGAGTGTGCCAGCCAGGTTTCCAACAATCACATAAGACCCATTTATCCTGTCACAGCCACATATATAGACTAGTCAGACTGAGTGTGCCAGCCAGGGGTCCAACAATCCCATAAGCCCCATTTCTCCAGTCAAAGCCACATACAGGACTAGTCAGATGAGTGTGCCAGCCAGGGGTCCAACAATCCCATAAGCCCCATTTCTCCAGTCACAGCCACATATATAGACTAGTCAGACTGAGTGTGCCAGCCAGGTGTCCAACAATCCCATAAGCCCCATTTATCCAGTCACAGCCACATATACAGACTAGTCAGACTGAGTGTGCCAGCCACGGATCCAACAATCCCATAAGCCCCATTTCTCCAGTCACAGCCACATATACAGACTAGTCAGACTGAGTGTGCCAGCCAGGGGTCCAACAATCCCATAAGCCCCATTTCTCCAGTCAAAGCCACATATACAGACTAGTCAGACTGAGTGTGCCAGCCACGGATCCAACAATCCCATAAGCCCCATTTCTCCAGTCACAGCCACATATTCAGACTAGTCAGGACTGAGTGTGCCAGCCGGGAGGGGGTCCAACAATCCCATAAGCCCCATTTCTCCAGTCAAAGCCACATATACAGACTAGTCAGACTGAGTGTGCCAGCCAGGGGTCCAACAATCACATAAGCCCCATTTCTCCAGTCACAGCCACATATATAGACTAGTCAGACTGAGTGTGCCAGCCAGGTGTCCAACAATCACATAAGCCCCATTTTTCCAGTCACAGTCACATATATAGACTAGTCAGACTGAGTGTGCCAGCCAGGGGTCCAGCAATCCCATAACCCCCATTTCTCCAGTCAAAGCCACATATACAGACTAGTCAGACTGAGTGTGCCAGCCAGGGGTCCAACAATCCCATAAGCCCCATTTCTCCAGTCAAAGCCACATATACAGACTAGTCAGACTGAGTGTGCCAGCCAGGGATCCAACAATCCCATAAGTCCCGTTTCTCCAGTCAAAGCCACATATACAGACTAGTCAGACTGAGTGTGCCAGCCAGGGGTCCAACAATCCCATAAGCCCCATTTCTCCAGTCACAGCCACATATATAGACTAGTCAGACTGAGTGTGCCAGCCAGGTTTCCAACAATCACATAAGACCCATTTATCCTGTCACAGCCACATATATAGACTATTCAGACTGAGTGTGCCAGCCAGGGGTCCAACAATCCCATAAGCCCCATTTCTCCAGTCAAAGCCACATATCAGACTAGTCAGAACTGAGTGTGCCAGCCAGGGGTCCAACAATCCCATAAGCCCCATTTCTCCAGTCACAGCCACATATATAGACTAGTCAGACTGAGTGTGCCAGCCAGGTGTCCAACAATCCCATAAGCCCCATTTATCCAGTCACAGCCACATATACAGACTAGTCAGACTGAGTGTGCCAGCCACGGATCCAACAATCCCATAAGCCCCATTTCTCCAGTCACAGCCACATATACAGACTAGTCAGACTGAGTGTGCCAGCCAGGGGTCCAACAATCCCATAAGCCCCATTTCTCCAGTCAAAGCCACATATACAGACTAGTCAGACTGAGTGTGCCAGCCAGGGGTCCAACAATCCCATAAGCCCCATTTCTCCAGTCACAGCCACATATATAGACTAGTCAGACTGAGTGTGCCAGCCAGGTGTCCAACAATCCCATAAGCCCCATTTATCCAGTCACAGCCACATATACAGACTAGTCAGACTGAGTGTGCCAGCCACGGATCCAACAATCCCATAAGCCCCATTTCTCCAGTCACAGCCACATATTCAGACTAGTCAGACTGAGTGTGCCAGCCAGGGGTCCAACAATCCCATAAGCCCCATTTCTCCAGTCAAAGCCACATATACAGACTAGTCAGACTGAGTGTGCCAGCCAGGGATCCAACAATCCCATAAGCCCCATTTCTCCAGTCAAAGCAACATATATAGACTAGTCAGACTGAGTGTGCCAGCCAGAGGTCCAACAATCCCATAAGCCCCATTTCTCCAGTCAAAGCAACATATATAGACTAGTCAGACTGAGTGTGCCAGCCAGTGGTCCAAAAATCCCATAAGCCCCATTTATCCAGTCACAGCCACATATATAGACTAGTCAGACTGAGTGTGCCATCAGGGGTTCAACAATCCCATAAGCTATTTCTCCAGTCACAGCCACATATACATGTACAGACTAGTCAGACTGTGTGTGCCAGCCAGGGGTCAAACAATCCCATAAGCCTCATTTCTGCAGTCACAGACATATATGTAAGAACATCCACATTGCTTGTCTGTGGTTGTCTTATTCTAACTCGGTTCACTCATAACCAGCTGTTGATTAATATATTGATACTGTGGCAATCCGTTCGTCAGTTATGGAGACCCCAAAAAAGTGCAACGTTCAACAAAGGCTGGATTAACGGGTCATAAACTCAATAGTAAGTGTGTACGACCGGGTATGAAAGGTCCTTTGAACCAACACACCCTTAAATATAAACTAGATTTAACTAAGGGATGTGTACGACAGTGGAATTTCTCAGGGGTCGTATGGTCAGTGATTTGCGGGCCATAAGGACAATGGGACTCAAATATAAACATAATGTAATGGCATAAAGAAAATACAGTGGAACATCTCTAAACCGGACACCCTGGGGTGTCCGGCTTAGATATGCTCCACTGTAATTCATACAGATGAGCCATCCAAGACATGCATGCGTACTTTACGATCATGAACATGCATTATAATCTGGGAAAGAGACAATTGAATCCATCAACATTAAGCATACAAATATTTGCTGGGTGTCCGGTTTAGAAAGGTTCTACTGTTGTGATAAATAGTTTCATTATAGTTTAATCGTATTTCTGGACCCAATTTAGCATATGAAAAATACGAGTTTAATTTAGTAAACACCATAGCATAATACTGAAAATAACGAAAGCTATTTATTCCGCAATCAATGGTCAATTATTTTGTTTGTATTCATATTACTTCTAAATCAATAACTAAATAAAAAAATGCAAGTGAATACACAAGTAAATGAAGCAAACAAAGCCATTTTACAAATGTGAGACATCATCTGATATACTGTATACTCCCGAATATCGGGTGTATTGCATACAATTGTCTTTCGCAGTTAAATAACACAGAGTATGAACCATTATACAATGCTGGTGTAGTAGATATGCGCATGCGACGACTTCGAGAAACACATTACGTGGTGAGTTCATTGCATGATGTTAAGCTTATGCAACACATATAGTATTTAATATGGTATCGTCACTCATGTGAGATCGTGTATGTGGTATACCTCCCCGGGCTGTTCTAAATGGAACCATGATACTTGTTTCTCATATTATTTTGATACTATATCATTTATCTACACAATGACCACACACTTTCAGTTACCGGATATCGTTACTAGCATTAAAGCTAGGCTAAGGCATATATGACCATACTGTATGTAGACATATTTGATTTAGATATAGAACATCGTACATGAGAGATAATTTACTAGTATTATATTTATTAAACGAGTTTACTGATTTCATCAGAAACGAGGCTATAACGAGTTTATTATGAAGTCAGTTAACGACTTTGCAAATACATTTATCACATTACTTAACACAAATGTGGTATTACAATGTACATGTATATGTATTGCATAGGCACAGCATCATGCATGGCAGTTGGATCGATCACCCAACACGATGTGTGTACTACTGTACTGTGCATATGTATTACACTATACTAGTGCATACTGATTTCAATACATCGATGATCTGACATGATTGATGCTTTAATATGATATTCATTTTATTAAACGAGTTTGCCTATTTATTATACTAGTATACTCTGATTTTCATTGCACTGTGTTAATACTGCGAGTGCATATTTGATGCAAAAACTGCATACACATGTATGGAAAAGAGAAATGCATACACACATCGTGCAGGGACTCTGAATAACCACATACGGGCATCTGGTAATATATCATGAATAATCGTGCATGAATACACGTCATAATTTGGCGTACACTTTATATTTGTTGGAATCTGGTAAGACTACTGCAATGATCTTTAATCAGCTTGAAATTGAAAGGGATCGGTACATGTATAAGAAAGTAACAAACAAAATATTTTCGAGAATAATCAGGGATATCAGCTTTTAAAAGTCGGATACTACTGATCGATGCCCTTTCGATTCTCCGATACATTCTCTAAGTATCCGGTTATTCCTATGAAAATTGAGCTCCAGTAACCATGGTCCAACGCCCTAGTGGTTTACTGACCGTTCCAAGGTGGTACCCGTGTTTTCATTACTCCCAATTTCAATGCACTAACATTCTGGGACTATGGATTTTGTGGCTGTGTGGGTGGGAGTTGTGGGACATATATTGTTTTGCGTTGTTAAATGAGACACACCATGTGCAGTGATTCTGTATCTATGAACATGTGCGATATCTCATGAAAATTATTTATAAAATTTACTATATTTTCCGTAAATGACGTCGATAGTTGACAGTTGACGAACTTTTCATAACAAATCATGAACATTTCGTCATTTGTGGAAAATCACAGTTTCTGTAAAGATAATATTATATTGCATGAAAAATCGCGCATTTTCTTAGGTACAAAATGACATGGCGTGTCTCAAATATGTAGCGGTGTAGGGACCGGACACCGCTAGGTGTAGAGAACACATTGTTAGTGCATGGCCGGTCTTTTCATTTACTGTGATTCTTCAGGGTTTACTTTCACAGAGGAGATATTTATTTCCAGGAGCCGACGTGACGTCATTTTCATGAGTGCAGAGTCAGTATGATATATACTAAACGAGTTCACTTATGTCATAAGACACGAGGCTGTGCCTCGTTCCATACATGTATGCTTCAGTAAACAAGTCTTACAGATATCATAGCAAATCAGCAGGTATTTATTTTATAAACGCCACACAATGCTTGAAGATGTACTGATAACATAACGTATGTCTGTAGCGTTCTTGTTTACATGAACTATTACACTAGTATTGTAATACACATAGAAAATAGTTATGTTTTCTATCTTTAAGTAAATATTTATAGATCAAAATTCCGTGAAATATTAATTTTATAGTGGAACAATAGGACTTTCCTATGGGAAGTTCATCAAAACTGGCCAAACAGGAGACGGACTACCAGGTGTGAAATACAGTAACTGTTCCAACTGACACCGAAATGTGCTATACTGTATAGCTGGAAAATTACCTAATAAAAAAAAGTAGCTAATTTTTAAGAAATCTGTCCAGAAATACTTTATATATTTTTTCATTAAAAATCTTACTTTTATCTCACGTGCGCGCGAAAATTCCATACATGCAGGACATATTGTTGTCGGCAATATATATTTGACAGACTTGCACTAAATACAGCATGTTAACCAGTTGTTTGATAATACATGTATTGATATTTAACACGGTTAATTTCACAAAATCAATCTGCGGAAATCTGTTATTTATGGAAACGTTGCCTAGTTTTATTAAATATGTCCGCAACAAAAGCGCGATTCTGATGCAATAAAAGACACGTATTCCACAATAGTGCACATTATCTCAAGCTGATGGTGTATTTATTTCTGACGAGCCGTTTTGGAATTATTTCAAGAAAAATTACATGTAAGAAATGTTTTCTGAATAGCTGCGAAACAACTACAGCGATAAGAATATTTCTTATATTTAAGGGTGGGAAATGGCTCGAAGACCTTCCATACCCGGGCATGTGCCCGTAAATGATCAGGCCAATGGCCGTTGGCCCATTTGTTTCCGAATTTACTAATATATGCGATACAGTCGAAATAAGTGCATTAAATGAAGGAGACGATGAGGCGGTGAGTTTAACCTAGTTAGTTAATTCTCCTATTGCACAATGCCGGTATGACAGACCGTGAAGAGGGCCGAGTGTGCGTGCACATGATATATGGATACTCAGCCGTTACATTGATATATTACCTGCTAATGCAATTAGAGGGTTGGACGAGGCAAGACAGACCAAGCAGAGACGGATCCACGTGATATGGGCAAATCGAAAGCCCACAGAGAAGCAACAGCGCAGGCCGAGCCGGAGCCGAGCCACCGACCCACACACAGCAGACCGGGACACCGCAGCCAGTGACAACCGGAGACTCCGCACCGCAACCGCCACCCGCAGCGACGAGGAGCCAGGCAAGCCATGCCCAAGCCACCCACAAGGCCGCCACTGGCAACCCCCAGGTAGCTCATTCCGCCACAGATCCAAAGGCGCATATAGCATGACACTGCCCACAGAGTAAACGACCCGATGTCGGGTCCACAGAGGCCTAGGCCACCTCCCACTGAGTGGGTGGTAGACACGAGCTAGGCCTTGTTCCCGAGGAGGGGGGACTAAGTTTTTTGTTTGGTTCTGTTCTTCTATTTGTTGGTGTCGTAGGCGTCTGGCTACACCGCGAGGACCTCATCTGGTTTGTGTTTGAGTGAGCTGTGTGCATGAAATTCACAGATGCCCTTATCTGGATTGTGTATGTATATGTTGTGGGTGCGTGCCTCTCTAAGTGTGTCTGTCAGGGTTATGTCCAATGTCATATTGACTTGGCTCATCTACTGCCCTAAGGGCAAATAGCTGGTCCCCATAGGGCCAGCTTCTGTTGATTGACTATATGAGCAATATGATGGACCACTATGCCCGGCTCGACCACTAACTGCACAGAAACAGTTCGGCGCTTTGAGGTATATTGATGCATGCAGAAATCCTCCGTTCTTGTGCTTCTGTCTTCTAGCGTCGTGTCTGTATGGAGTGGATCCACCGGTTATTTGTGACACCCGGGTTCACCAAGCACTCCCGGCTTTCAATCAGCGGGAGCTGCTTCTGTCTTCTAGTACTGCATATGTTGACTTGGTCGCCTTAGTGGTTTTACCGGACACAATGGGTATGTGAGTTTATATTTGTTTATGTTATGCATATTCTTTACTACACTACACGCTGCTGTGCGGAGTATTGTGTACATGTATAATGCCTATACGTGTAAGGGACCGTCCGTGTTTGGCGGAAGTAAGCTATTATTGCGTGCTTGGATGTAGTAAAAAATACAAAAAACTGTCACCCTGCCATTCGGGACGAGACACACGTAAGGAAGCTATGAGCCGCCCCCGTGTCTCGCGCGGTCTATCAAAAGATGGACTGAGTGGACTTATGGATGACATGAGTGTATTACGTCCGCAGATTCTGAACTCCCTGGACGCTTGCCTGGGATGTCCAGACCAGTTATGACCTAGTGAGAGTCGGTGATATTTGTCTACTTACTAGACAAGTATCTGTGTACCTGGATGCGGTCCTCTCGTTGTCGCTTCGTTGGTGACGAATTGGTGCTACAACATATCTTGGGAGAAGAACATGTATGGTTATTCAGCATCAATTGTATGGTCCCTATCTGTTTCGTGTATTGGATATGCATTTTTGCATATGTACATATCATGGACATGTATACATATGTGTATTATGATTACTCCTCGGCGACAGTGTGGACCTAGACGTATGTGTTCCTATATGTTTTTTGTTGATGTATTATCGGGCCAATTTTAAAATTACCTTACAGTTAAAATACAAGTTTATATTAGAGCGGCACTTGTTTCAGACTTGGGATTTATATATATAATGCATGTTGGCCGGTTATCGGGCAAGTAGTTTGCTGGAGATCGTTAGAGTGTTCTGGAGTTGTTGGCTATTTTAGTGACATCAGCCGTCAGTTATTGGCATTGACATACTTAGCTACCCCGATTCAGTTATGCTACCCACCCTTCGACCAGACCGCTATGCAGTTATTTGGATTGTGGCGTATTCGGGTAAAGGCTAGGTTCAACCAAAGTCATTGCTCACTCGAGTACAGTGCTCTTTTCGAATAATGTGTGTGCCTTGGGTAATTGCTTTTTTTATACTAATTAATGTTTGTAACGGCTGATATCGCAGGGGTTCGGGGCGACTTTACGGTTCCCACACGACACCAGCCGTTCCGGAGCTTCGCAGAGACCGACAGAAGCCGTGGCATTTTATGCACGGATCGATGTCAATCTCTGCGAGTCCAGTATAGTTTGTTATCAGACGATGCGCGCTCTATATATGTACATGGATATATATACAAGTACGTCTATGCATATATGTAAAATCCCACCACTCACCCTATTGTTGCAGTTTGATTAAAATACCAGAAGTAGTCTGGCTTGAGTGGTTAGAAGGCAGGCCAACAATAATGCTTGCAAGAAGAGTCCGTCCGTCACCGACTAAACAGGCTTCGTCGGTGAAGCGAGTTCTACCGGTACCAGACCAATTGTTGACCCTTCCTTTTTTCACTCATTACCCTTACCACTACTACTAAATATAATCTACTAAGTCTAGTCTAACGTAGTACATAATAGCATATCGGGATTGTGGTGGGTAGAATTCCGTACACTCGTTGGGTGGGATTACTTGTATGTTAATTTTGAATTCATTTGTTAGCCCACACGATCATGTACATATCGTCTCGTTAATTTCTCAGTACTAATCCTCGATAAGGCAGTCCATACGCAAGAGAATTTCCTGGGCCAGTTCCGATCGGGTACATACCCATTGGGTGGGCTTACTTGTATGTTAATTGTAGATATGGTTATGCTAGAATGGCCTTCGCAGCCGCAAGCGGACGGGATTCCCAGGTGGCGGCCAGCCATAAGCTGACACCGCCCCCCCCCCCCCCCCCCCCCCCCCCGCGGCCCCGTCCCCATACGGTCCGTTCGGGTGTTAATACAGTGTCCAGCCAGGGCGCGGCAGCTCGCAGGATATCGTTAAAATGATCGGAGCTACCCGATTCAGTTGTGCTAACCACCCGTCTGACCGGGCATCACATTAACTGTTTGAGTTTGATGGGTCTGTATGATTAATGATTGTAATAGTTGGTTGTTTGAGTTGATTGCCTCGTGATCAATGATAACCGCCAGGTACTACCATTATGGAAGAGATGGTATAGGTGCAGTTATATTATACTTGTTTGATTGCATCGCATATCGTGACATTATGTTACTTTCCTTGTTGCAAGTCAACACGCTATTGTTATGGGACCAGTGGCACCAATGAGCAGACTGATGGTGAAAAGTGTTGTAGCATTGGATGCAGGCAGCACCCAGCTGTCACCATTGATCTAATATTAATATTAGTATGAGTAGGTGCGAGCATCCAGCAGGCAGACGAGCAGCATAGTAAGCAGCAGTCCTCTCGTTGCCGGAGAAACATGTATCCCCGACACAAGTGATGTTGCTCGTCATTCGACTATTCACTCTAAAATGAGTAACGCCTCCCGACCGAGTGTACGGACGTCTATTGACATGTTTACAGATTATATTAAGTTGGTAAATCCTGAAAATATTTTCAGCGGTTTTCAGTTATGGGATTGAGAAAATGGGGCCCAGTGTCACGGACGTAACTTAGCTCGGCCACTCTATCGGGTTTTTTAATGTGTTTCTATCCACGATACCGGCGTATAACTCTTTGCATGAGTTGTATTTTAAAGTAAAATCATTATATCATTTATTTTTGACAGCTTTTAATTTTAGTTGAGCAACGGTGTCATGTTTATATTTTATTCCAGTACCCTGTCGCCTTAATGTATTTTTATACAGCTAAGTATATTTCATTTTCGCATTCTTTAGGGGGGAATATTAAATTATATGGAGATGACATAACATTATTTTTTAAGCAGATAGCGGCTAAATCTTCTCTTGCTAATTCATGCGCTGGGCAGAAGAAGAAATATAGGTCCAGTTCTTCTATTTCATCTTCGACGCACTGACTACAATTCAAATATACATCAACATCGCTGCCCTGTGGATGAAGATTTGCCTTTATACCGTTTCTACCTAGTCTGAGTCGTGTTGTCATTTTATCTGACATTCTATCCTTGGTGTATTGTTTACATTTATTTGGTATGGTAGGCACCATGACTTGAAATGTGTGCCCGCCATAGTAATGCTTATGAATGTTATCCCATCGTTTTTTTGCCATTTTGATTTTATTTTTTGTTTAATTACTGAATATAATTATCTGTGTGTAGGCAGAGTATTATCTTGTGTTCCTATCAAATGAGCTGTGCTTGCCGCTCGGTCGGCTTCTTCGTTTCCAGGTATTCGAACATGTGAGGGTACCCAGTCTATATTAATATTTTCCCTTGTTCCATATGTTTACTTACAAGAATTGTAATGGTATGTACCTTGTCAGGTCTCGTTTTAGACGTACCTGAGTTGATTGCTTGGATGGAGCTTAGTGAGTCTCTTAGGAGTACAGTGTTATTGTAGTCTTTTAAGGTTGAATATGAGGGCTTTTTCAATTACAATAAGTTCCGAAGTAAATACAGTTAGATTGGGGGCCAGTTTGTATTGTTCTACGTGACCTAGTTCCGGGACCACAAACGCAGCTGAGGTGATACCGAGTTCTGGGTTTTTGCTACCGTCCGTATTGATGTGTAGGCTCTCTTTCCAATTATGTTCTAAATGTTCCATTGCGTGTTTGAGGCTAAGGGTTGGATTCTTTGTTTTATCTTTTATAATTTCAGTGAGATCAGATCGAGCTGTAATTTCAAATAGATAATACGGGATATGCGGTTTGAATGGCTGCATCTCGCATCCACCCAAATCATATTCTTCTATTAAGTTTAGTGCATTCATTGCATAACACGTTTTTATATTGGCTTTTTCGCTGGTATAAGTATTGACTGTATTGGTTGCGGCTCGTTTTAGTTTAATCATATTGTATTTTATGCTGGTTTAAGTTGTATTAGTTCGTTGATTGGTAGGTGAGCGCCATGGGGTTGGGTTCGGACCCAGTATTTGAGTAATGTTTGTTCCCTTTTTAGATCTAGTGGTAACACTGCTGTTTCTACTTCGATTACTGCGGCTCTTGTTGTTTCATAGGCACCCGTGGCAAGCCTTAGCGCTGCTCTTTGAATTAATTCTAGCTTATCCAGATGAGCAGCCGCTACATCTTTGTATAGCATGCATCCATAGTCCATCTTCGACAGGAGTAATGCTTTATATAGTTGTAGGAGGGAGGATTTGTCTGCACCATAATATGTACCTGAGATTAGTTTCATTAGATTTAGATCCTTCCTACAACGTTGAATGAGATCTGATATGTGAGGTCACCAGGTAAGTCTAGCGTCCAAGTACATACCTAGGAACTTTGCGCATTTTTTGTATGGTATTGCCTGATTGTTAACAACTAGTTCTTTAATTTTGTATTGTTGATCTCCTTTATATGCATACCGTTGCTCCGTGGTTTTACAGAATAAGTGTCCTCCTCTATGAAAGATGACTGCCTCAGTTTTTAGTGGGAATATTTTAAACCCCCATTTATTTTGCCATGTTGTGATTTCATCTAATGTTGTCTGTGCAGCCCCCAAGGCTATATTGAGATCTGCATGTACATGCCAGATCGAGCTATCATCTGCAAATTGCGATATCTCATTTTTGATAGTTGTAGTTGAGTTGTTCTCATTGAGTTCGTTATACAATGTATCTATCATGATGTTAAACAGCGTTGGACTAACTACGCTGCCCTGGGGGCTACCGTTATCTACATTTTGAAATTCAGAGTGTTCTGACCCTATTCTCACTCTAATTTGTCTGCCCGTCAGAAAGTTGTCAAGCCACAACAACATTCTGTTATGTATGCCCTTCCCGAGGAGTTATTCTATTGCACCTTTCGTCCACATTAGGGTCAAAGGCTTTTTCTAAATCTAGGAATACTGCAACGACCATTTTCTTTTCCACCATTCTGTTATGTATGGCCTTCCCGAGGAGTTGTTCTATTGCACCTTTCGTCCACATTAGGTCAAAGGCTTATATTGCCATGCACGTCCCATAGTGGGTTGTGCCCGTTGAAGTCACCCAATATTAGAGATTGATTGCTTAATTGTGTGATAATTTTATTGAGGTTGTTTAGTTTAGGTTCGTGATTATGGTTATCAGGGCCAATGTACACATTTAATATATCAATGGTTCTTTTATTACTGAGTAAATTAATACCACAATAGAGTTTATTTAGTTTTTCTGTAAGGTGATTTGTTTTAAGTTCTACACATGATATTCCATGTTTAGCGTATATTCCTACCCCACTGCCATGGAAATAATTTGTTGCGTAGGATACGAGGTTGTATCCAGTCAGTGTTGAAGGCTTTGATATTTCTTGCAAGCATATTACATCAGGTGACATTACGTTATTTTCTAGAACATTGATAAGCTCTCCTTTCGTTTTTACAAAACCTCGACAGTTCCATTGAAAGACGGTCAGGGTCATTCCTTTGTTTTTGTTTCTACCCATATTTATTTATTATATATATGTTTTGCTTAGGATGAGCTTCTTGGTGCATATGTCTGACTCCTTTTCTGTGAATTTAGGACTTTATTACCATTAAGTGGTGTGTAAATAGACTGTGTTTCTTTCTCCGCTAACGGCGGCACTGATTTTATTACGTTTTTACCTGTCTTCTGCTTGTTAGTAAATTTATTCTGCTTTTTCATGCCTGTATTTACTTTTGAACCGACTTCGGCTAGATTATCTTTTATGTGTTTTGTATTATATTTCCGTATTGCTGTTACAATTTTACGCATATTATAATTTTCCATAGTTGTACGTTTTGCTGCTGGACTGTTATTGGGTTTTGATGTGGCTATATTATTGCTTGACGTTTGTTTGTTTATTGGCGTGTCCTCATTATAGTTTGTTTCTTGTAGTGTTGTGATGTCTGCACTAATGGTCGAAATATTGGAAACACTTGTTAGTGTTTGAATGGGATGAGACTCTATATATTCGGTTGATGTTACGATTATTAGTTTATTTGGGTCTGAGTCGTCCATGCTGCTATCAAACATTAGGGGCTCGGGTGTTAGTGTTGCTTTATTTTTCCCCAGTTCCGATGTAGAGGGCTTGATACTTTGTACGCTATCAATTGTTCTCTGGCTATCATTTTGTATATTGTTTCTATTACCTTATCCCCATTAGTCAGTTTACCTAAAACAGCGATAAGAATGATTGGTTTGGCTTAAGTATAAGCAGGTATTTGTGAGAGATATCTGTATTATATCGCTCGAGTGGTTGCTGAGACAATTAGAATAAGGTAAATGCATTTTATAACAAATAATGAACTGCGTGTTCGTGACACACATTTACCGCTATACATTTGTCGAAAATCGATGCACAATTATGTAAGTTTACGCAATTCACGAGATATGGTATGTTAATGAAGTTGCGACAATTGGCAACAAATATACATATTATAAATATGATTTAATATGATATTTATTAAAATATTTGGTTTACTATTTTCAAAAGAAACAAGTCTATGCCGAGTTTTTATGAATCCTGTAATCGAGCTTAATAAATATGAATTAAATCATCACAAGCGTTAGATTATATTTAGTGCATAAGCATATCGTCATACCTTGAAGCTGAACTTGTCACCAAACTTGGTTTCTGTAGCAAGCTAATTTGCCTATTTATTAGAGAGTGTACTATGATTTTCATTGCACTGTGTTAATACTGCGAGTGCATATTGTATGCAATAAATGCATACACATGTATGGGAATGAGAAATGCATAAAAGGGACTCCGAATAGCCACATACGGGCACCGGGTAATATATCATGACTAATGGTGTCATAATTTGGCTAACACTTTATATTTGTTGGAATCTGGTAAGTCTAAGGCAATGATATTTACAGACCGTTCCAAGCTGATACCCGTATGTTCATGCCTCCGTATTGCAATGCACTAAAAGTCTGGGACTATGGATTGTGTGGCAGTGTGGGTGGTGTGGTGTGGGACATATATTGTCTTGCGTTATGTGTGCGTTGTTAAATGAGACACGTCATGTTATTTTGTAACTAAGAACATGTGTGATATACTAACTATAGCTTCCGTAAATGACGTCGACAGTTGACGAACTTTTCATAGCATATGCGGAATCATATTCCGCATTTGCTATGAAATTTTGTCATGTGTTGACGTCATTTACAGAAGATTTCACAGTTTCTGCAAAGATAATATTATATTGTCTGAACAATCGCACAATTTCTTAGGTACACAATTACATGGCGTGCCTCAAATGTGTAGCGTTGCTTTCTGCAGGGACCGTACCCCGTTAGGTATAGAGGACACATTTTCAGTGCATGGCCGGTCTTTTCCTTTACTGTGATTCTTCAGGGTTTACTTTCGCAGAGGAGATATTTATTTCCAGGAGCCGACGTGACATCATTTCATGAGTGCAGTACGATATATATTAAACGAGTTCACTGATGTCATAAGACACGAGACTATGCCTCGTTCCATATACATGTATGTATGATTCAGTAAACAAGTCAGAAAAGTAGTTATTTATTTTATCTTTTAGTACTGTGGAACCTCTCTAAACCGGTGTCCGGTTTAGGGAGGTTACACCGTAATTACGAAGTCGATGGCCAATTGTTGTCATTCTCTGTTATGAACAGACTGAACAATGACATAAATTACATTGAAACCCATCTAAATTAGACACAATGTGGTCCCGAGGGTGTTCGGTTTAGAGGGATTCCACTGTACTTATTTATGAATAAAAATTCCGCGAAATAATAACTTTATAGTGGAAAAACAGGATTTTCCTCTGGGAAGTTAATCAAAAATGGCCAAACAGGAGACGGACTACCAGGTGTGAAATACAGTTCCAACTGACACCTAAATTTGCTATATAGCTCGAAAATGACGTAATAAAAAAACAGCAGTTAAATTTTAAAAATCTGTCCAGAAATACTTTATTTATTTTTTCATTAAAATCCCCTTTTGTCTCCCGTTTAAAAATCCCACAGGACATATGTTGTAGGCAATATATATTTGACAGACTTGCATTAAATAAAACATGTTTCATGAGGGCAACACATTCATTAGTTGGCCAGTTGTTTGATAATACATGTATTGATACTTAATGCGGTTAATTTCAAAACATCTATCTGCTGAGAATACGAAGAATGGAGGCTGTAGTGATGCGGTTTATAAGTCGCTAAGCATACATGTATATCTATTATACATCTTTTATTTCCAGACATGTCGTTTTTAAATATATATTATATTTAAAAATGATGTATGTAATCAAACGTTTGCATAACTAACATTGTAACCCAGTCTACACTACAGACCTCTACAGCGGTGTATGCAAACAGTGTAGATCCTGACGAGCCGTATCATCAGGATCTGCACTTTTTGCAAGTAATTTCCATTTATACTGGTCTGAAAATCATGCTGTGACGATTGGCGTGGTCGGAAAATTTAAATATCAAGAGTTATTTTGAGGTAAAAGTGTTAACTAGACTCTCAGAATGCAACATTCCGTTGTAGAATAGTATACATGTACATGTCATTGTGTTGCTACATTTATGTTACTGACAAACATGTGCACCAGACCGCACTCGCTCTAGTCAGGGTATTCAGATATTGATCAGGGATTGATTTGTATGGCGGCCAACACACGTAATGAGAACCTGTTATTTATGGAAACGTTACCTACGTTTTGTTAAATATCTCCGCAACTAGCGACACGATTCTGATGCAGTAAAAGATACGTACAGTAGCGCTTTTCTGCTCCTTACCTATGTGTATATACTAATATCGTATACATATCGTAATCGTATAGTATTGGTATATTTAATGAGCATATCGTATGATCATATAATATTGGTATGTTTGTACCGTATCATCGTATAGTACAAACGTACTATACGAATATTATACAAACATACGATATCCGTTCGTATATACGATATATCCGTACGGATATGGTATGAATATACCATAATCTGGTATGTTTGTACGATACAAACGTACCAGACTTATACACATATATACAAATCGTATAAACGTACGATTTGAATGGTATATCTATACGATATTGGTTGGTATGTACGGTACAAACATACCGTACGTTTATATTATATGCATATCGTATAGAAAACATATCGTATTGGTATAGTATACGTACAGTATTGGTATTGTACGTATAGTTGACCTGCAGAAAATCGCTACTGTATTCCAAAACATATCTCTAGCTGATGGCGCATTTATTTCTGACGAGCGGTTTTGGAATTATTTCGAGAAAGCTTACAGCGATCAGAATGATCGGTTTGGCTAATGTATAAACAGGTAATGGTGAGAGATAACTGTATTTTACCGTTCGAGTTCTTCGTGACACACATTTACCGCTATACATACATTTGTCGAAAATATATGCACAATTATATAAGTAAGTCACGAGATATGGTATGTTAATGAAGTTGCGACAAATGGCCACAAAAATACACTTTTTGGAACTTATTCGGAAAGATAATTTACATGTAAGTGCCAGCATCCGTGGGGGTATTTAAATCAAATGCCGATAGCTTCCACCCGGAACTATGTAATCGTGCATACATTGTATAAGTACATTGCTCGACTAATTGTCGGTGTAGCATAATATGGTATTTCGCTAGAGGTGCACATGCGCGTGTCATGATTTGAGCGCATATACCAGGACTCGCGCTGTAGGATTTAGCCATGAGTGCACCACAAGTTTCAAATGGATTAGCACCATACAATGGAATATGTGTTGGATATGGATGCTGACACATGTATACGGGGATTTATTGTTTGGATAATGTCTGTGTGTTGTGATGTTGCCATCAATGACAGCGGAGGTTCAACCAAAAAGGATAGAATTTGGATTTTACTTGGATTTTAGTCATATTATTTATGTTATCAGGTAATCAGTTTTATATCTGCATGACCTATCATATTTACTTGCTGATAACATAGTTTCGTATCATCCGATTACAGGATGACGTTACGTAGAGAAGTCCGTGTTTTTTTTTCAACTGAAACAACTTGTAATTGCCCATTCCAAAGCAGAGTACTTTACCTGATAAATAGAATACCAGACTAGTGTCGGGGAGCCTCGGAATCCATATGTCTTTACATGATAAATTGATATTAAAAGACGGTCGTCTTGTATTTCCTATGTAAGAAACATCATCTTGACCAGGTCGGCTAGGAAACGTGTAGGAATTCCACTAAAGAATCAGATATTGGGATTATTCTGTAAGTTAGAAAATGTTTGTCATGTGAGGCTGTTTCAATTCCAGCCGCTGACTTTTTGCGGTACCACCAGGGTGGTTATGGAGGTTGAATTTATCTGTCTTCAAGGTACATACCCACTCAGTAGGCACAACATGTTTTTTTATAGGAATTAACTAAATGTATAATTGTGTCACAATTCCACCAGTTGCAAAGATTACGAGTGGCCGCTATACAGGTATAATTATTATACCCACTTTTTTGGGAAAAAAAAATGGGTATATTGTTTTCGTCACGAGTGTCCGTCCGTCCGTCCGTATGTCCGTACGTCCGTACGTCCGTCGTACATCCATCACGTTTCTTGTAACTCGAAAAACTTTTTCACCTTCATACCTACGCGCCTCATATTTGGTATGTAGCTTCGTTATCATGTGCAGATGCGCAAAGTGAATTCGGATTTTTGATCCGACCCTCCATCATGGATTATCTGCCCCTTTCGGACTCAGAATTTCCCATTTTGTCCTTGTAACTCGAAAAACTTTTTCACCTTCATACCTACGCGCCTCATATTTGCTATGTAGCTTCGTTATCATGTGCAGATGCGCAAAGTGAATTCGGATTTTTCATCCGACCCTCCATCATGGATTATCTCTCCCTTTCGGACTCAGAATTTCCCATTTTTTCCTTGTAACTCGAAAAACTTTTTCACCTTCATACCTATGCGCCTGATATTTAGTATGTAGCTTCGTTATCATGTGCAGATGCGCAAAGTGTATTCCCATTTTTGATCCGACCCTCCATCATCGATTACCTCCCCCTTTCCGACTCAGAATTTCCCATTTTTTCCTTGTAACTGGAAAAAAAATTTCACCTTCATATCTACGCGCCTCATATTTGCTATGTAGCTTCGTTATCATGTGCACATGCGCAAAGTGAATTCGGATTTTTCATCCGACCCTCCATCATGGATTATCTCCCCCTTTCGGACTCAGAATTTCCCATTTTTTCCTTGTAACTCGAAAAAAATGTTCACCTTAATACCTACGCGTCTGATATTTGGTTCGTAGCTTCGTTTTGATGTGCTGATGCGCAAAGTGAATTCGGATTTTTTATCCGACCCTCCATCATGGATTACCTCCCCCTTTCGGACTTAGCATTTGGGGAAAGTGGGTATATTGCGATGGCGGGCCATCGACTTTTTCTAGTTTATAATATTTTAATGATAGTGACGCGCGTTTGCGTCAGGCTATTTTCATATGCAAATGAGGCATATATTTCTTTTCAATTATTTATACTAATTAAATGCGTCACGTAAAATAAATAGAAATTTCGGCAGATTATAAAGTATGAAAATTGCACATCAAACAATTAATACATACGGAGAATTTATAGTAATGTCCGTTCACATTTTAATGAAACACGGTTATCGCCCCTGGTATCAGTGTGGAAAGTTACGTCTGATATAAAATGTATAATAATGCCAATCAATACGTGGGGTAATGGTGAATTAATGTTTATTTTGCCAGAAATTGTCTCAGATGATATCTCTGATATAACTAACAGTTTGTGCCTACTGAGTGGGCATGTACCTTGAATAATAATTAAACCTATATTTTAATTAGTGAATATTCAGAGCAGAATGGGTAAAGTTATCGGACAATAGGTCCCAGAACATCCAAACGAAAAATGAAAGTAACAGAGAATAGCAAAATGTGGTCATGGGAAAAGTCAATAGTGGTGGCGGACCTTAATAGAGTCTGTGAGAACATAAGTGAATGTGACTGGAGAAATGGGGCTTATGGGTTTTACGACCAGTGCCGATCCAGATCAGCCGGTGCATCCGCACAGTCTTATCAGGTTCTTCACTGTTCGGTATTCCATCAACGAAACACCCGTAATGCTTCTAACAGGCAACATAGATGTAGATAGAGGAGTCTGCTCTGTCATCAGGAGTTACATGTACAATGGTCACAAATCCCATACGCCCCATTTCTCCAGTCACAGCCACATATGAGCATGTTGTTGTTCGCCTCATGCACTGCAAATGACATATACCAACCAATCATACCATTTTATTTCATCAAATTCCAAAATTGTCGCTTTATAAGTTAGCATTTATAAACAAGTAAGCAAAAGGAAAACATGAGCAAAAAGATTAATAGATTTGATATTTGTGAATTTGGTTATACCTAAAAAACGTTGAAATATGAAAAGTTTTGATTTTATTTGAATTGTTGAATGTGGTTTAAGAAATGTAGCTTTTCAATATCAGTTAATGCACATAAGAAATTGAGATTGTTTCGGTTTATTTGTTGTTTTTTTTTCAATTTTATTCCATTATATAAATACATGCAACAAAAATGTTCATTTGTAAATTTCATAATTAGTAAATTAATTTTTGCCCGACGATTGCAGACAATTAGCATTGATAAATGACAACAACAACATAAGACAAGCCATGCGATGTTTTGTAAGTTACCATTTACCATTGATTTAATTAATATAATTTATAAACAATGTAAGCAAAAGGAACACATGAAACAAAAATATTAAAAGGCAAACAAAATTAAGTTATTTTTTTTGAGATTTGTGAATTTGGTTATACTTAAAACATAGAAATATGAAAAGTTTTGATTTGATTTGAATTGTTGAATGTGGTTTAAGAACTCTAGTTTTTCAATATCAGTTAATGCACACAAGAAATTTAGATTGTTTTTTCAATTTTATTCCATTTTTTAAATAACAAAAATGCTCATTTGTAAATTTTATAATTTGTAAATTAATTTTGCCCGGCGATGGCAAACAATTGGCATTGATAAATGACACAACATGAGACAAGCCATGCGAATTTTTACTCTAGAAGATATTTTCTGTAAATGACGTGAATTTGATGAATATTTCATAGCAAATGCAGAATTAAATTATATTCTATTACGGAAAATATCGTAAATTTAGTAAATATTTTTCATGAGATATACATGTTGTAGCATTGTTTGAAGTGTTTCATTCCTTGCAAAACCACAATGAACAGAAAAAGAAACTATCAAAAAAGAACGGACAAAACAACCGCGTTAAACACATTCGCAAGCGCTATGTTAGAATTATCGCCTAGAGATAAAACGTTAAAATGAACCCATGTTGGGCGCCCAGAACCGATTAAAGGGGAATTAAATAGAAACAATAAATTTAAACATATTTTGTAAACTGATAGATAATGACAATACAAACTACATGTAGAAAACCCCAATGCAAAATTATAATCCGACCAAAAGTTTTGCAAGTTTTCATAATTGTACATTTTATGCACATTTATGCAATTTTTATAGAACAAAATTTTGAAAATCACAATAAAAATAGTTTTTATTAAAAAGAAATATATTTTTATATTTTCTCATTTTATTTCATCAAAAATTATCAAGTTCATGTAATAAAATGCTGATAAAAAAATCAGTTAGACTTAATATAAATAAATATGAAACGTAATTGTTAATTGATGACGTCATAGTGGAACGCGCATATTTCAGCTAATGAGAATTTTCAAACATTGTATCTTTTTAAATATTTGTTATTTGTACATGCTGTTTTCGGCATTTATTTCATATTATAAAATTGTATAATTTTTACAAAAAAAATTAAAAAAAATTAATTGACTGTTGTTTGTGCAGTCTATTAACAGAGTGTATTACAATCATAATGAACTAGTGTAATACACAATAAACACGTTGACAGATTCATAAGATCAGCATAGCCTATTTCATCAAAACTGCAAAGTATACTTTTCTAGCAAAATATTCTTTGCAATTTTGATGAAATAGTCTACAGAGGTTATGAAGTTTGCGTTAAATACATATCATATTAAATCACGAATCATATCCAATCCTCTATATATACATATAAACAATATACGTCTATAATTATTAAAATCCGCATTTGAACTGCAACTGAGATTATACAGAACTGAGCGTGTAAATTTTCGACAGAGGCGAAGACATGACGTCATTGTGTAGCATTGCGCATGCTCTGGGATAGTAACAAATGAAACACATCTTTAGGACTGGGTATGGAATATCCCCATCAGCTGACCGAATGCCTGGCATTTGATTGGATGAGAGCATGGAGAGCCTTAGTCCAAGACGCCATAAATAGTCGGTTCCAACACGGGACCCGCTCAGTGCTTGCCGCGGTGACTTGACATTGTACGAGTTAACAAGAGCTCTTGGACTTAACTTTGTACTAGTGGATTACACTTCTGTGGAATATTAACCAATTAACCATGGGTCTGATGTTTCTACAGATGGCTTGTGTGGCACTGTTTATGCTGCGACATGGAACTGGTAAGTTGTTCATTGTAAACACATATCCAAACAAGTATAACATAGTTTGTCCAACCGGAAGCCATCTTGAAAATGTTTCAGGACAGTTCAAGAAGATGTTGTAGCTTCCATCCATTGCATATACCACCGCCAGCGCTAATCTTGCCGATGTCTTTTATTTATTTCATAACACTTGAATATTGTGTTTCATTGCGAGTTGACCTTGCCGACATATGTTCAGGAACGTTGACATCTGGCAAGATTAACGCAAGCGGCTGTGTACATAGCTGTAATAGAAAATCAACATATTCAATATCCATTAAATGAAGGTGGACGTGAAATGATGTTGAAACTTATTTATAATACGCCACATTTCTCAAGTCCTAGCGACAGTTTCAGCAAGGGATTCCGACAAACAGCTGTTGACCAACAGTTGATTAAGGTGCATGTACATGTGCGAGTATGTCCAACCGACAACATATTATTTAGTAAAATTGTCCTGATGAATTTAATTGAATTCCATGATACATGTAATTATACACGTGCAATGAAAGTGTCTGTGACATTACTTTGCAAACGATGGCTTTTGTTATTATTTACCGTTCGAAAAGTGTAACTTTTTTCGAAACGAAATTTTAAAAGTTGTCTTTTCAAATCGGAAAAAAACATGTTTGATTATCTATCGGAAAAAAAAGCTGTTTTTATCTGCAAAAAAAGAATAAACACATTTGAATTTGAAAAGATGCACGAAGGTAAACACAGTGATTGTTGTCGAAGACATGTGCTTGTTTCCATCGTTGACCGTAGTAATTCTACAGCTACAGCTACAGCTACAGCTAAGGCACATACAATCAAACTGCTTGACAGCGAGTTGATATTACCAGTAGATGTTCAGAAACGTTGACATCTTGGCAAGATTAACACAGGCGGTGGTGTATGGGAGTTGATATTACCAGTAGATGTTCAGAAACGTTGACATCTTGGCAAGATTAACGCAGGTGGTGGTGTATGGGAGTTGATATTACCAGTAGATGTTCAGAAACGTTGACATCTTGGCAAGATTAACGCAGGCGATGGTGTATGAAGATATGCTATCTCATGAGAAAATATGTACACAATGTAACATTGATATTTCCCGTAATTAACGTCGAAAGTTGACGATATTTTAAAGCAAAATCTTATCGCACATCTTTCTAAATGTAGGTATTTGTTTCCCTGTGGGTGGTTTCTGATTATAAATCAACCATATGTACATACATGTAAGCACGCGAGTAAGCAATTCAAAATACTTGAATATTGTCCTTAAAATCAAACAGCTTTACTGGCTGAGCTTGATCTTTATTGCAACTCATGCTCAGACAATCAAATTGCCAATATATGTGATCAGGAGGATTTATAATATGGGTAAGATTAACACAGACTGTATTGCATGTGGCTGTGACTGGCGAAATGAGGCTTGTACGATTTGTGACAAGTGTACCTCCTGATCGAATAGCACACTTGTGTAACCTGATAATGATCTATATTGCTTGTTAGAAGCATGACGGGTGTTTCATTGATGCAATGGCGAACAGTGCGGATCCTGGTCAGACTGTGCGGATGCACAGGCTGATCTGGATCTACACTGGTCGCAAACAAAACAAGAGTTCCATTTATCGCGACACAGCCACTTGATTATCCACTGTACATGTAAGTATCACTGCTGATGACTACAACACAGCTATTGGGATATTGGTGTACGTATCAAGGACCCGTGGGGCCCCTGATCATCCAATGATTCGTGCATAATTGCTTCGTAAATGTGATGGGATATATGCATAACATACATGTGAACAGTATCTGCTTACTATATCCTACATGGTGCATATAGTTGTCATGTATACTTGCCTGTTATGCGAGTACAAATGAGTGTCAAATGAACTCCGACTGATAGACAGTGCATCAGTTAGACAGTTTACACATTGACAAAGTGTCGTATATGTTGTGAGTAATGGTAGAAAAGCTCAAATATCTAACTTTTTGTGTAGTCTGCTGAAATAATATTTATATGACGTTGCCGCCGTATATACATGTATCTGGGATGATCGGTGACTTAATGGCGATCGGTGCATATCTGGTAATACTATGGTTGCAAACAACCGGTAATGCGCATGCCCAGGATATGACCAGTATATTACCATGGCTGCTTAGGCAAAAAACGTGACAATAGTAGACGAATCCCCCGAAAGGTTCATACTGGGGCCGCCCTTGACGGCCACTCTGGATTCCGTGCAAAATGGTGAGATATTCGTTCAAACGATTATCACATGCAAACAGGTGTTGTACTTCATATGATATTTATGAAACCTATATATATTTGTATGTATTCACCTTGCAAAAGACTCCGTGCATTAACTGTGCCTGACTAGTTTGATAAATCTCATATCAAATGGAAACCAGTTTTGCTTTATTCTCAATCAATAAATGTGTATTTGATACGTGTGCTTATCCAAATGAAATAAAATACTGTTTAAACTAAATGGAAACCCGTTTGGAATTCTCTATTTATTATTGTTTTGTATGTTACCAGATGCACAGATGACGGGTTTTACCGCGCCAACTGCCACTGGTGCTGTAACGGTCGGGGTAACGCCAGGTGAGTTATCAACGACGGCGACGGTTGTTATTGCTGACGGCACTGCGGGCGGTTCGGCAGTAGTTACAGTTGTCGGCGCTGCTACTGGTACCATAGCATACGCCTTGACCGACACGTACATGGAACTTGCTGCAACAACTAGTGGAGCTGTTACGACCAAAGCATCACATACGGTCGATTATGATGCAAAGTCGTCATATGAATTAACAATCACGTAAGTTATATAAATACATGTAAACCATTCATTACAAGGACCTCTAGATTCAAATGATTTGCTATCTTTTGTTTTAACTGCTGCATCAAAGAATTACGAGTTAGCTGTAATACATTTTCAATGTATAACACTGTACGACCTTGTAGAACATGAACTATTATCCTTCTAGTGATGTCATCATACTCCGATGGCGTAGATCATGACGTCACACACAGGTCGGTACGGAATGAAGTCAGTGTAATGACGCAAAGTAAACAAGTCCGCGTTCTTTTCAAGGAAAACCTTAGTAAATTGTCCCTCTATCTACTTGCAGTATAAAGTGTTACCTGATACATTAACAAAATCCTACACGTAATGTATTCTTGCCTGATAAACTTGGTATCAAAAGTCACTAGCCTGGCATCCGCTACATGTATATAATATAAATTATATATATTTCCAGCGCCACCGCTGGTACTGGCGATGATGAGAATACAGCAACGCTGGTTGTGACCGTGACCGTGACCGAGAACGACCCACCGACGTTTACATCGCCGACCTTGTGTTGGGAGATTGCCAGCGACGCCACCATCGGTAAGTACACTACCACCTGTGTTAATATTTTGTCATCTTCCTTATTTCAAAATACTGCAATATTGTGTCTGGAATCCACAGACATTCGGCGTGTTTCGGCTGTAATCGGTATAACTCTATATATATGAACAAGGATTTTGACTTTGGTCGGATACGACCTCGTATCCAAAGAAAATAATATTATTAAAATTGTAATTTTCTATGCATTATATGTATTTCTGCAGGATATCGATAATTCTCAAATAATCATATGAACTTGCCACTACAATATTGATGTTAGAGCCTTAAACACATTATATACGGAAATATATACGGCGTTGTGTCCGACCTAGGAAAAGGAGGTGTAATTCGCTATTATTTGCATTAACATGTTCTAACTATGTTATTTTAGTAAGATAACAATAATTTTCAAATGAACATGTGTACTTTCCGCCAACATATTCACATTAGCGTTAAGAAAATCGCGGAATGTGTTATGATACGAGGTTGTGTCCGACCAAAGTTAAAAGCCTTGTTCATAGTCATACCGACGAAAGCCGAAACACGCCGAATGCCTGTGCTGGAATCAAGCTGCTTGATGGGCTGATCCTGAGCTGTGCTACAGCTCAGGCTCAAACAATCAAATTGCTTGATTGAAATTGCCAATATGTGTTCAGAAACGTTGAGTATCTGGACTAGATTAACGCAGGAGGCTGTGTATCACTGCGGCTGTATACCAATCCGTAAACCACATTCAACCAATGAATGGTTAGCTTATTATTACGTGACATCACATTATAACTCCAATTGTAATTCCAGTCCGTCGCCCAGTAAAGAGCAGCTCCACATTGCAAATGCGAATAATTAAACACATAGTATGTACAGATGGTTCTTTATGCTATATTTATTTGTTTTCTTGGAATAGTTACTGAGGCCATCATTGGTTATTCATTAGTAAATTAAGTTGATTTCACAGATTGATGTAAATTATAAGGCAGTAGCGTCTGCGTTTGTGTTCCAATGGAAACAAGATGTGAACGTGGCGCACCAAACGTGAGCAACACGTGGGTCAAACCAAAACACCACGTGAAAACTTGGAACAACAACTCAGGCGCTACTGTATTTACGAAGACACTTTTTTTCAAATGGCTACCTCGCTTCGAACTCAATGCAGGCTACGTTGATCAAAGTAAAATCACAAAGTAAAATCACTACGTCTGATTTGTGACCCTGATTAGAACAGTAACATTCGTTTAAAATATTTCGAGGATATTTTTTCATGTATTTTTTAAATGAATCTGACTAAGAGTATCCATCATATGCACTGGCATGGCAGAATATGTTATAGGAACACGAGTCTTTGCCGAGTAAATTACGACTTATTCTGATAACGAGAGTGGAATATCCTATTCTCAGTTTACAAATTCACGCTCTCTACCTTGTATGTTGTTGATTGTTCCCTAAACATATGTATAGTGACAGTTAATAGTGATTGGAATATTTTCTTAATAATCCAGTGAGCAAGCATTTCTTGAAACTTTTGTACTTTGTTTACACCAATTTGTTGATACGGGTAATGCGATTGAGTGGTTGTATTACTATTGGAGATAGAATATAAAGAAAAAAAGTTAGTATTATATCATGGTGATTCGTTGATGGCGTACTATGGCTAAAAATGATTCTGGACTTAGTAGGTATGCGAAAAAAAATATTCCAGATATACTCCTGTTTGTGACAAGGATATTCCACCCTCGTGGTCAGAATATGTCGTTAGAAACGAGGCTTTGCCGAGTTTCTGACGACATATTCTGACCACGAGGGTGGAATATCATTGTCACACACCGGAGTACATCTGGAATACCCTTAGTCACACACCAGTGCATAGCTTATGATGGATACTTGCTGACGACAGAAAACTTAAAACGACCTCGAGGGGTGTGACCTGTGTAATATTTCACGGTTGCCGTCATGACATATTCTTTGCAGAAATATGAATGTTCTATTTAGTATATACCCCACCTAGCTACTTTTCTGTTTAAAGCCCCTATACGGCTCAAGTTGCCGAATTTGGCCTCCTATTGGGTTTTCCCCACACATAAATCCAACAGGTTTCTATTTACACACACTTTGAAACTGTTTGCATTCATTTTGGTAAAAAAATGAGTTTGTAGTCGATGAAAATTTCAATATTTGTTGATAAACAAACAGCAGGTGCGTGTTCAAAGTCCGATCGATTTTCCGATAGACGCTCGGGTCAACTGCTCAACTCCCTGATTCGCGGCCGATGAATTCCGATAGTCGGAGTTTATCGACTCGCTTCCGAGCCGAAGCCGTTGGGTTACGGAAATAAATTTGTCAATATTGACATTTTGCACTGAGTTGTACACAAAACAAGTTTTTGTTGTCTTCACATTGCGATTAAGATGTAAATCTCAAGACTTGAGATGTATCTATTACGCAGTATATGTTAGTTTTGCGTACTAAATATGTTGCCAAACATGTTTTTGTGTTTGAAAAAATCGGAAAATTGTAATACTGAGCCGTTGAGGGCCTTTAATGACTGTCTACATTATGAAATGTGTATTGGTATTGGCATATGAATGGAGATACGGGAACTAGTGCTATATCACCGGGAATTATTTTTGTCATCGATGAGGACACTCATGAGCGATTTTAATTTAAATAATTTGCAGTCTACGTCAGCTAGACCGGTGCTCATATGAATATAGATACGGGAATGAATGACATCTCACTGGGAATTGTTGAGGACACACATCTGTGCTGATCTTGCAAACATTTTTTATTCAAAATACTTGTATATTGTGTTTAAAATCAACCATTTTGTTTGGCTGAACATGAAGTGTGCTACAGTCCAGGCTCAGCCAATCACAGTGCTTGATTGCGTGTTGAGATTGTCAATAGATGGTCAAAAACCTTGACATCTTGGGAAGATTAACGCAGGCGGTTATGTAAAACAGGTCACTGTAGGAAAAGACCTGTCCGATGGAACATGCAGCCAAGTGACTTTCACCTTATGTACTACACGTACATGTAGAACGCGTGGAACGTGCGACACAGCGCGTCATCTATACAGTGTGAACATGCATTGTTGCCAACAATTATTGAAATTCGTAAACGGTTCAAAAGTAATTGGCAAAATAAATGTTTCAAACGTACTTGTTCATATGTGTATGGTTATGCATGTACTAACGCTCACTCGAATGCATGGATACATGTACATACACATGTACATTCACGTGCATATATTTACTCTCTCAATAAACGTATATCTCCCGTTCGCTCGTGGACGGGTTACTAAAATAAGAACAGTAAAATTAATGATGAAAAGTAATACTTCAAAATGAAGGTCTATGAACATGTAAGTGTGAATACAATGTAGGAGTAATCTACACTGCACAGTCAGATAAGCCGATATGTAAGTCAGTTACTAACCTATTAAGGTGTCCATGTGTTTGTACGGTTTTGTGCTGCATGTGTATATGTACATGTAGGTTGTTCAAACACGTGGACACCTTAAATAGGTTAAGAACTATTAAGTGGGAATATTGTATTTACTTTAAAGGGGGATGTTACATGGGTGATTATTAATAATATATTTGTATTTTAGTTCGGATTTATAATTCGACTGTCCATTTTTCCTTTAACCCTTTGAACC
>CM055280.1:16221105-16236444 GCA_029237695.1 Conchocele bisecta | reverse complement strand
ATTTTTCCTTTAACCCTTTGAACCAGAATGACCGCTATAACGGTTTATGGCAACAGTGCATATCAAGATGAGCCTGCTCGTAACGAGCCGTCTCATCAGGATCTGCATTTTTTAAAGTAATTTTCATATATTTCTGAACGGAACATACCCCCATTTCATAAATGGACTTGTCTGACAATCATTTTGTGATGATTTTATTGGTTGCAAAATTAACATATCAAAATACATTCCAGTACTTAGGGGTGAATGGGGTAAATGGATGGTACATGGATGATTATAATAATAGATTCGTATTTTAGTTCGGATTTCTAATTTGACTGTTAATTTTCCTCTTTAAATCTATATTTCTAGGGACAACCGTCGGCACGTACACAGCGTCCGCCGGAGCGGTCGGAACTGCGATTACCAGCTATGCCATTGACTGTACGTACATCAAGTCGCATTCACTGATCGATATTTCTATGTTATAAAATTTTATTAAATGTCAGAAAAAAATAAACCCCCTTCATGCATTATTTACAAGGCTTTTAGAAACTGTGTTGAACAGGGGGAAACATTTCCATTGTATATACTACTGTCTGATCAACGTTTTGCTACGACTAACTTTTGTTTTTTTAAGACATTACATCTAAAATGGGATCTACCATTACCTATACTATTGCAGGTACGTACATTTTGTACATGAAGTCGCATTAACTAATTGTTATCTGTCGAATACTATAGTTTATTACATAAAATGGAATTTCACAGTTTAATAAAAATCATAATACACTATAGTCTGTTTCACGAAAGCTGCCGAAATTTTACGGCCATATAAACAATTCAAAAACCATATTTTTTTCGATAATATTAAATTAAAGGAAAATTTAAAAAAGAGCCTTCTTTTTATTTCGTGAAATTTGGTCAAATATTGATTTTATTGCGATTCAATTTCCAAATAATTTCGTTTTTTGACTCCTCCCACAACTCCTCTACCGTTTTCCCCCCATGTTAAATTCCCATAGACAAATCAATTTTTCGTAATAAAATCAATATTTGACCAAATTTCACGAAATAAAAAGAAGGCTCATTCTTAAATTGTCCTTTAATTTAATATTATCGAAAAAAAATATGGTTTTTGAATTGTTTATATGGCCGTAAAATTTGGGCAGCTTTCGTGAAACAGACTATATTATAATAAATATGCATATACCCGTTACAGAAAACATGTTAGTTAATCAATAAAACTCCGAATTATGATGAAGAGTTCATGTAATAAATCAAATCTAACATTTGTGTTTGATTTTATATGATATGATATTTATTAAATTAGCTGACTAAATGTCTTATGAAATCAGTAAACTTGCTTAATTAAAATAAAGATCATATTAAACCATCACTCATGTAAGATCTACTATGCATGTATATAGAAAGAAAGTTTAAATGTGAGAAGAAATTCAAGGAGATAAATATAGAATAAGTACATTTATCTAGCGTTTATAAAAGCATATTACAATTGAACCACGCCCTATAGTTGATTGTTAGGAAAGGAAATTGGAGTCAGAGCTTAATAATGTGGTTGAATAATGATATTGCCGGTAATTGTGCCTAAGCGACTTGGAATAATGTGATAAACACAATTTACAAATTAAATTTTATTTCTGGCGGATGGAGTAAGTTTGGATTGACACCAAGGTACACTGTGGCTGTGACTGGAGAAATGGGGCTTATGGGAGTTGTGACAATGTAGCTCCTGTAGCATGGGAACGAACTATATTGCTTGTTAGAAGCATGGTTGGCGTTTTATTGATATAATGTCAAACAGTGAAGATCCTGATCAGACTGTGCGGACACATAGGTTGTTCCGGAGCTACACTGGTCAAAACCCATAAGCCCCATGTCTACAGTCACAGCCACAAATAATTCCGTACCCGTCGATTGAAGATATATTAGCCTTCGCAACGCTAATTAATATGTGTATGTATTATATAGAGGATATTACAGGAATAATGATTTAATATGATATTTATTAAACGAGTTTACTGAATTCATAAGAAACGAGGCTGTGCTGAAAGCTGTATTGATGTTTGTAAACATGTTTTCTGTAGCGGGCTCATTTGCATATTTATTACCCTGTGTTATTAAACTGTGGACGCCCATTTTATGCAATAGAAACAGTTCTTTTTACAACAGTTTTTTTGTTTTTCAGACTACTTATGTAAAATTTAGTTCGGAAATTCAATACAAATCGTCAATTATACATTTTTTAATGTGTTTCATCACCTTATAATAGAAGGCTCAGTGTTCTTGCTTTCTGCGACTATATGTTATAGCCATTTAATATCGCAATTCTACTTTTCAACAGCCGGGAACACCGACACTGACTTTACGGCGACCATGGCCAACGGCGTTCTTGTCACGGCGAAAACCCCCTTGGGGAGCGAAAACTACACCCTTGTGATACAGGCGGTGGATAATGGTGCGGCACCCGCTACCGGGTCTATTTCAGTCACCATTCAGCGGGTGGCGGACGGAGCCACCCTACAGGAATGTACCAACGGCGTCAGCGGACTCGTCGGCAGCCTGATTGTCCTACTTACGGCGTTGACGGCAAAGTTTATGTAGGCCGTACTAGCTCGATCCTGACAAGACCGATGAAATAAATGTTTTCGTCTTCTGTTGTTTCAACTTCATTTTTTGTCGTAATGAAAATATGTTGTTCTTTTTTCAGTACATTAGAATAATGTACATTAAATGTACTGGCCGAACTATTGTTTTTGGTGGGTAAAGAAAATGACACAAAAACAGCAGACGATAATATTTGTTTTCAGCTTTGTCGGGATTAACCCGTTCACTGGAGCAGACGGACGGTCGTTATCTGAAGTAATATATATAATATAGTTCCGCGGAGGCCCAGTGTATTCGACCACATTGTGCCAAACAGTAGTGACGTCATAAATCACGTGATACTCGCAAGTAAAGGAACTGTGTCAGATGATGAGTCATAGATTAAATGTGTGCCGTTTCGTCTTTATATGAACAGACAATTTCCGATTTTAACCAAACGCACCATTTGTCGCTTCATGACATTTCATAAATGAATAGCCATTTTACTGAACAGTATGACATATTTTGAAAACCTAATAGTATTGTGATAATTTCTTCAAAAGTCACGTAACTTTTTTTAAGTAACAACGTCATGCTGTATAACCCACATGCAATCTACTGAAACTCTCATAGGCAGCCAGGTGATCATCCTTACCTACGTCATTCTATGCTTACATATATTATGTCATCAATCGACAATCAGATACAATGGGGACCCGTATGCAGGTGCTTGTTTTGGATATACGAACAGCAAACACGGGCCAATTTCGCCAACATTATCATACCAATTCCTGACTTGTTCTTGAAATCCATTCCCAAGGATTTGGGGAACTACTGTCTGTTCCATGTTTTCCTGCCGACGAACTTTTGACACTATCAAACATTTTAAATTAAAACAAAAATATTTACATTTACGTACTTTTTCATAAAAAAAAAATGTCCTGAATAAAATCAATATTTGACGGAATTTCATCAAATCATTATTTCTTTTGAGCAGGGTGACGTTTTTGTTATTGATGAAAAAGTACTTATATTTAAATAGTTTTAGTATTTAATGTGTTTTATAGCCAAAGGTTCGTCTGCAGCAAAACGTGGAACAAACACTTCCTGGAAAGATCAGCAAACGACGGACTGTCGCGGATTCTGCACACTGTTCCGCATTTCGCGGATAGCTTGACACATAAGAAAGCTATATTCAAACCAATACTCGATTCCAGGCGAAATTGGCCTGTTTTTGTTGTTCATAAATAAAGAAACGCACACCTGCAATCAGGTCGATTTACGTCTGTGAGTATGCACCATCAATTGAAGCCGTCAGCGGACGCTCCTTTGAGTTAGCCCCCCCCCCCCCCTCGTCCACTGACCTCTTCAATTACGTTGTTATTGAAACTACGGATGGTCCTCTGTTCCAGTGAAAGGTGGTTACGGCAGTGTTATGGAATGTCATTCATTGGATGACATGCCAGGACTACGATAGACATACATGTACATTCTGAGATTATCCAATCACTTGTAAAATGCAAAACAACTCGCGTTACTACTGAAAAATATAAGCGGCGAATATGCTGACTTTTTGTCGGTATTGAAACATATTACTGGTCACATTTGTATTTTAATTGTCTACGACCGCTGTTTTGTCATTTTGAAATAACATAAGTTTCGCAATGGATACTTTGGTTATTGCAATGTTAATCTAAACCCTGACCATTTTACCTCATTTTGGATGAAATAGCGTAAACTGACGTGCATACATTTGGTTGCGTTTGACAACTGATTGAATACTGGTTAGCATGTACAGATATATCAACGAGTGAATCACATGGCATGTACAACTGAGCCACGTGACATGTCCATCTCGCAGTCGTATTGTCTGGTCCTTCTATGATGCGTTATGACTCTTGTCTTACGCTGAAAGTTAGGAACTCACAATAGCCATGCAAATTCATATCATACAGAAACCGATACGCAGACATTTATAACTAAATCTGATTTACATCAATAGTTTGAATGGATCTAAAACATCAAGTGTATCGTTTAAATAAAATATACAGCGTTACATGTATCGCAGTAAATAAACAATGTGTAATTATATTAATATCGACAATTACGTGGCATTTTATTAGTAGATATCAGTGTAGATTTCAAATAAATTGTGAAACCACTAGTTCCGTTAATCGCGACAAACACTTGTTGATATATCAATGTCTTATGTGAGAGTAGGCGGACATAGGCTGAGTACCCGGTGTATTATATTCATTACATATGTCTCCGTCTCTGGTAGTATCTCTGGTAGTACAAAACCACTTGACTTGTCAGGTACATGTATACGAACATGTGTATATTAAATATATATATATGCATACGGCTGATAATGAATGTACGCTGCGCGATGGTCAGTGACATATTGTATCTGCGTTTATTATGGACTTGCACATTGTATGTAATTTTACAAAAATCAATAATTTTTGGAATTAATTGTCGAATATCGGTATGAAACGGCAACTGGATAGAAATACACGTGGGTATTCGCCGGCCGTCTAGTGTACTCATAAACAGGTATGTTGTTTTATTTTTATAATTCACTAGTTAGTGTTGTTTTATTATATACTATACTCACGTTTAATTGATATGAAGCAAAGGTTAACTTGAGTTATGCATTTAAACATCACTTGTTGCAGTTAATATTTCCGCTAATGCATATAATACAAGTATAACTCGAATGTGTTCCTTGCTCAACAAACGAACGATTGCATATCGCTTACACATCGTTTTGATAAGAAAACTATATTTTCGTTGGCTTAAACGTGTCACGCATAAACCAACGTAATCATCATAAAAACAATGAAAGCCATAGCAAAAACGATGTGTGAATGAAACAACAGGCGTTTATATAATTAATAGCTGACTATATAAACGAATATGATTGTTTGACATCACACTATTACTCGCCTATAAATGCATTGACACAGTCTAACATTTATCTTTAACAATAAGTTACTGTAACCCTTATCCACTGAATCGTTAGGTAGAACATGGTTTCGTAGGAGACATACATGTATGTACCAAGTTGCAAGGACAGGGCACTGCATTTAGTTACCAGGAGTCATGTAGGCGTTTGATGTATTGTTTACTATTTTGATGTAACGAACGTGTTTATTTGTAAAAACTGATACTTGTGAATCAAGAATTACTGTGATTAATAAACATTTATATATTATCACTATCTTGTGTTGTGTTCGTGAAATGTTAAGGACTTACTCTGTTCTATTTATAGAGATCCGATCCAATGATAAATACACCACCGCCTGCGCTAATCTTCTCGATATGTTTCATTTTCTTTATTTCAAAATATTTACACTGTCCTTACATTCATAATGAAAACGCCAATTTCAACGTATTGCGTTTATATCCCAGCATATTATATTACCCCCACGTGGCGTCGCGCGACGTTGTTGATTCGTTAATGTTTGTTGGACGTCATTAAAATACATGACGTTCATCGTCGTTGTCAATAATGTTACTCTATTGACCGTCAAAGTTGCTGTTCCAGCAATTGAGACAACAGCCAATGGTTTGTTTCTTAAATACTCGAATAGTGTGCTTTAAATCAAGCAACTTGACTGGCTGGGCCTGAGCTGTGCTACAATTCAGGCGTAGGCAATCAAATTGTTGTTTCGGCTTATATTTAAAGGTGGGAATTGGCTCGAACACATTCCACTCCCGGGATATATAACCCAGTGAAGAAGCAGGCCGATGGTCGTCGATCTGGTATATATTTCCGAATATTGATAAACGTTGCATTTATTCAGGCTCCAAAAGTGTGCGCCAAATATAGGAGAATCTATGCAGGTATGGTAACATATAATGTGAGGTCTCCTATATCACCCATCAGTTTATCGGAGTGTGATATAGTATGGCTGGGATTGATGGCAAGTATTTCCAACACTTGAAGACAACCGTCATACCAGTTATTTATTGCATATAATGGGTTTTCACAGTGTAATAATACTGTGTAATAAAATCATGATACACTATTGTAACATGAATAAATATGCAAATGAGCCTGCTACAGAACACATGTTAGGTTATTAACGATATTCAAATTATGATGATCTACTTATGCAATCAAGAAAATCTAACATTTCTGTTGATTTAATATGACAATTATTAAACTTGTTGACTGATTTGATAAGAAACTCGGCAGAAATCAGACAACTCGTTTTTTATACAAATATCGTATTAAATGATGACTCATGCAAGATCCTCTATTTATCCCACGCACAAATGTATAATATTTCCTAATACTACGGGTACACACCCATTAACATGTAGACTTGAGATCACATAGACATATTTATAAAACAATGATGATGATGATGATGATGATGATGATGATGATGATGATGATGATGATGATGATGATGATGATGATGATGATGAGGAGGAGGAGGAGGAGGAGGGGGACGACGACGACGACGACGACGACGACGACGACGACGACGACGACGACGACGATGACGATGATGATGATGATGATGATGATGATGGTCCACCGGAATACACTGCCCGTAGATAGATTTACATGCACGTTTTACCGAAATAACTGCGCGATGTTTACATATCTGAGACAAGCCATATGAGTATGTACCTAAGAAGATGTGCGATGTCTCATAAACAATAGTTACGATATTTTCCGTAAATGATGTCGAGGTAGTTTGGAAAACGTCTGTCGAAGCTGGTTTAAATAGCACGTGCGCGTGACGCACACTTCCCACCGTGCGTGTGACAATGTAATAGGTGTATTGCATATTAACATTCTAGCAATGTCTGCCAAGACAAATGCACACTAATTCATCTAACCCGGGCTTGAGCCAATACGTTTACAAATCATTCAGGCATATATGAAATCATAATCCTGAAAAATTCGGCATCATTAAACAAAATTTACGAATTCTTAAAGGTAGGCACAAAATGTTCTTTATAGGAAATAAATTAGTGCATAATTGTGTCACTATTCCACCAGTTCTAAGAATCACAAGTCGGCCCGCTATACAGATAAATTCATTTAGTAACATTTATTTTAATGATAGTGATGCGCGGTGGTATCATGCTATTTTCATATGCAAAGGAGGCATGATATGTTTTAATTATTTATTCTAATTAAATTTGTCACATGAAAAAATAATATTTTCGGCAGATTGTAAAGTAAATATTGCGTACCAACAAATAAATACAGAGAATACATAGTAATGTCCGTTAACATTTTAAGGAAACACTTGTATCGCCCCTGACATCAGTGTGGAAATTTACGTCTAATATAAAATGTATAATAATGCCAATCAATAAGTGGGGTAATGGTGGATGAATGTTTACTTTGCCAGAAAATGTCATATCTACAGAATATACAAAATTAAATGTCTACCTAAAGTATAACATGTCTACCTAAAGTATAACATATCTACCTAAAGTATAACATGTCTACCTAAAGTATAACATGTTTACCTAAAGCATAACATGTCTACCTAAAGTATAACATGTCTACCTAAAGTATAACATGTCTACCTAAAGTATAACCTACTGGGTGGGCAAGTACCTTTACATGTAAGCGAGATGAACGTATAGAAAGAATAGTTTCTAAATATAAATGTATAAAAAGTAGAAAACTGCCGAAAAACCTGAAGAAGTTACTTACTAAAGCAAACTTCGACGATTCATGCACAACGCCATGAGTCACAACGTGTAACAGATCCTATGTATTGTCTGTTTCACGAAACCTGCCCAAAGTGTACGGCTATATAAACAATGCAAACACAATAAAACAATTTGATAGTATTAAATGTTATCAAAATTTGAGAATGAAATTAGTCCAATATTGATTTGATTACGAAAAAGGGAATTTCCTCATGTTAAATTTAGCGTGAGGAAATGTTGCTAATTTAAGAAATAGTCGACCGATTTTCAAAATCCAACTTTTGTTTTCTTAGTTTCGTCATTTCCAACCTATCTAGACAGGTTTCGAAGTCAATTTCCGAATTGTATCGACTCTTCCTGCAGCTCATTCAGTTTCTTTTCCTCCATGTTAAATTCCCATAGGAAAATTGTGTTTTCACAATAAAATCATCATCATCAAATAAAAACATTTTTGGAGGGTGACTTTTTTGTTATTGAAAGAAAAGTATTTACATTAAAATAGTGTATAGATTTAATGTATTTAAAAGCCAAATGTTAGGCGACACAAAAACGTGGAACAGACAGTAGTTTATAGTGTTTGCAATTTTCTCTGTGTTAGTTTATTAATCGTATTATAAGATCTCTGATCTGACAAACGATTCTTACATGGAATAAATTCATAATGCATAGAACGTACCAAAGAGAAATCCCACGGATTATATTAGTATGTATATTAGTTCGCGTTCGAAAACAGTGTAGATTCTGATCAGACTGTGCGAATGTACAGGATGATCTGGATGTACACGAGTAGCAAACCCAGGAACCCTGTTTATCCAGTCACATCCACCGTTAATGCACGTAAACGGCTTGAAAACATGTATGTACATATGTAAAATTTTTTTTACGCACAGTTTGACCAATGACTGTCTGGCCAGTGACATACATGTGTCTGTACATGATACATGTATGTACTGAACAAATACAATGTACATGTGTATGTACATGATACATGTATATACTGAACAAATACAATGTACATGTGTATGTACATGATACATGTATGTACTGAACAAATAACAATGTACATGTGTCTGTACATGATACATGTATTATGAACAAATACAATATGTGTCTGTAATGTTAAATGTATTACTGAACAAATACAATGTACATGTGTCTGTACATGATACATGTATATACTGAACAAATACAATGTACATGTGTCTGTACATGATACATGTATGTACTGAACAAATACATGTACAAATGTGTCTGTACAGTTACATGTGTAACTGAACAAATAATGTACATGTGTGTACATGATATGTGTATACTGAACAAATACAATGTCATGTGTCTGTACATGATACATGTATGTACTGAACAAATACAATGTATGTGTCTACTGTACATGTATGTACTGAACAAATACAATGTACATGTGTCTGTACATGATACATGTATGTACTGAACAAATACAATGTACATGTGTCTGTACATGATACATGTATGTATGTAAACAAATCAATGTACTGTGTCTGTACATGATACAGTGTACTGAACAAATACAATGTACATGTGTCTGTACAATGTACTTGTATGTATGAACAAATACAAGTAGTGTCTGTATGTACATGTATGTACTGAACAAATACAATGTACATGTGTCTGTTACAATGATAACATGTATGTATGAACAAATTACAATGTACATGTGTCTGTATGACATGTATGTCTGATACAAATACAATATGTGTCGTACTGATACATGTTGTACGAACAAATACAATGTACATGTGTCTGTACATGATACATGTATGTACTGAACAAATACAATGTACATGTGTCTGTACATGATACATGTATGTACTGAACAAATACAATGTACATGTGTCTGTACATGATACTGTATGAAATGATACAATTGTACTGTGTACATATACATTGTGTACTGAAACAAATACAATGTCTGTGTCTGTACATGATACATGTATGTACTGAATAGAAATACAAATGTACATGTGTCTGTAATGAATACATGTATCGTACTGAACAAATACATGTACAATGTGTACTGTACTGATACATGTATGTACTGAACAAATACAATGTACATGTGTCTGTACATGATACATGTATGTACTGAACAAATACAATGTACATGTGTCTGTACATGATACATGTATGTACTGAACAAATACAATGTACATGTGTCTGTACATGATACATGTATGTACTGAACAAATACAATGTACATGTGTCTGTACATGATACATGTATGTACTGAACAAATACAATGTACATGTGTCTGTCATGATAATATGTATGTACTGAAACAAATACATGTACAATGTGTCTGTACATGATACATGTAGTGTAACTGAACAATACAATGAACATGTGTTGCTACATGATACATGTATGTACTGAATCAAATACAATGTACATGTGTCTGTACATGATACTTGTATGTACTGAACAAAATACAATGTACTGTGTCTGATACATGATACATGTATGTACTGAACAAATACAATGTACATGTGTCTGTACATGATACATGTATGTACTGAACAAATACAATGTACATGTGTCTGTACATGATACTGTATGACTGAACAAATACAATGTACATGTGTCTGTACATGTATACATGTATGTACTGAACAAATACAATGTACATGTGTCTGTACATGATACATGTATGTACTGAACAAATACAATGTACATGTGTCTGTACATGATACATGTATGTACTGAACAAATACAATGTACATGTGTCTGTACATTGCTACATGTATGTATGAACAAAATACAATGTTATGTGTCTGTACATGTACATGTATGTACTGACAAATACAATGTACATGTGTCTGTACATGATACATGTATACTGAACAAATACTATGTCATGGTGTCTGTACATGATACTTGTATGTGAATACATGTTACTGTGTCTGTACAAATGATTCATGTATGTTATGAACAAATACAATGTACTGTGTCTTTACATGATACATGTATGACTGAACAAATACAATTTAAATGTGTCTTGTAGTACTGAACAATACAATGTACATGTGTATGTACATAATACATGAGGTACTGATCAAATACAATGTACATGTGTTGTAAACATAATACATGTATGTGCTGAACAAATACAATTGTACATGTGTCTGGACAATGTTAAAATGTATGTCTGAAACAAATACAATGTACATGTCTGTACATGATACATGTTTGTACTGGAAACAATACAATGTATGTGTCTGTACATGATAATGTATGTACTGAACAAAAATACAATACATGTGTCTGTACATGATATTGTATGTACTGAACAAATACAATGTCATGTGCTGTACTGACATGTATGATGAAAAATACAATGTACATGTGTCTGTACATGATCATGTATGTAACTGAACAAATACAATGTACATGTGTCTGTACATGATACCATGTATGTTACTGAATTAAAATACAATGTACATGGTCTGTACAATGATACATTGTATGTACTGAAACAAATCAATGTACATGTGTCTGCTACCATGATTACATTGTTTTGTACTGAACAAATACAATGTACATGTGTCCTGTACATGATACATGTATGTACTGAACAAATACAATGTACATGTGTCTTTACATGAATAACATGTTTATACTGAAAACAAATACAATGTACATGTGTGTCATGATATGTATATACTGAACAAATCAATGTATGTGTCTGTTACATGATATGTAGGTTACTGAACAAAATACAATGTACATGTGTCTGTACTTGATACATTGTATAATATGAAAACAAATTAACTGTACATGTGTCTGTACATGTTACATGTAGTTAACTGACAAATACAAATGTACATGTGTCTGTACATTATATTGTATGTACTGACAAATACAAATGTATGTGTCTGTAACATGATACATGTATATACTGAACAAATACAATGTACATGTGTCTGTACATGATACATGTATGTTCTGAACAAATACAATGTTCATGTGGTGTACTTGATACTTGTATGTACTGAACAAATACAAATGTCATGTTGTCCTGTTACAAAGATACATGTATGTACTGACAAATACAATTGTACATGTGTGTTCATGATACATGTATATACTGATAATATAATGTACTTGTGTCTGGACATGTTACATGTATGTATGAAAAACTAATTAATGTACATGTGTCTGTACATGTTACTGTATGTACTGAACAAATACAATGTACATGTGTGGTACTGAACATGTATGTACGGAACAAATTAAATTGTACATGTGTCTGTATGGATTAATGGTATGTACTGACAAATACAATTGTACTGTGTCTGTAAACATGATACATGTATGTACTGAATAACAAAAATACAATGTACATGTGTCTGTAATGATACATGTATTTGAAACTGAACAAATACAATGTTACATGTGTTCTGTACCATGTTACATGTTGTACTGAACAAATACAATGTATTGAACCAAATACAATGTACATGTTGTCTGTACATGATAATGTGTTTGTACTGAACAAATACTTTGTTCATGTGTTTGTACTTGATAAAAGATTTGTACTGAACAAATCAATGTACATGTGTCTGTAAATGTTCACGTATGTACTGAACAAATACAATGTAAGTCACAGCTTAAAGGAGCATGCACACGCAGTAAGTACAAATGCACTACGGTTATAATATAGGGACACAGATAGTTTTGTATATTCTGTAGATATGATATTTTCTGGGAAAATACACATTCATTTACCATTACCCCACGTAATGATTGGCATTATTATACACTTTATATCAGACGAAAACTTCCACACTGATATCAGGGGCAATAACCGTTTTTCCTTAAAATGTTAATGGACATTATTATCTATTCTCTGTATTTATTTGTTGATGTGCCATGATCATGCCTAATCTGTCGAAAATAGTATTGTTTTCAGGTAACGCATTTAATTAGGATATATAATTAAGAAATAGCATGTCTCATTTGCATATGAAAATAACCTGATACCACCGCGAGTCACTATCGATAAAATAAATATTACTAAATTATTTTATCTGTATAGCGGGCAATGGTAATTTTTAGAACTACTAGATTAGTGACAAAATTTGTTATCATTTCGTATATATGGCTGTGACTGGAGAAATGGGGCTAATTGGCTTTGCGACTAGTGAAGATCCAGATCAGCCTGTGTATCCACACACTCTCATCAGGATATGTACTGTTCGCCATACTTGTAACATACTTGTAACAAGCAATACTGATCGTTATATGGCTGCAGGAGTGTGCTATTTGATCAGGGGCTATCAGTAGCTACACTAGTCGCAAATCGCATTTGCCCCATTTCTTCAGTTACAGCCACATATCAATGTATTTCCTCCATTAGAAGCGACATTGGCAGCAAATATGCCACTCCGAACATGCCAACTTAGTGGGAATACTAGTTGTCTAAATACCCACACTAATACAGTGGAACCCCACTACACCGGACACTCGGGAAAAAAAGGATGTTTAACTTAGGTGTATTTCGCTCTGATTACAATGACTTTTCATGGTTGCAAAACATTAGAGCGTGTCATGAGTCACATGTCTGAGTTACAGTGGAACATCTCCAATTCGGACACCATGAGGACCTCCCAGGGAGTCCGGTTTGGAGAGGTTCCACTGTAAATTTATTCTGGGAAACACCTATATATATAAGGTTTCCCACAAGGAAGAGTGTCCCAATAGCTATGGTTAGTATTATTGTACTGGTTCATCACAATAACAATGTATTTGGATACAATTTGTTTAGCGACACCCGTACTTTATAGGATTTTACCAAAACAAATGGTGTCCGAATACTTAGAGTTATTAGTATACGGACACCATTTGTTATCTTATTACGGTAATGGAGCAATACTAGTATTTGAAAACGTTGTAATCACCTTCGGGAATTAGATATAGATATGTGACTGTGACTGGAGAGATTGGGCCTATGGGATTATGAGCTTGGTCATATAACACACTCCTGTATCGCAATAACCATCTATGTTCCTTGCTAGAAGCATGACGGTATTTCATCGATGGAATGGCGAACGGTGCCGATCCTGACCAGACCGTGCGTATGCACATGCTGATCTGGATCTAAATGTGTCGCCAAAAAAGCAACATAAGCCCAATTTCTGCAGTCAAATACACATATATATACTAGTCAGATTCAGTGTACCAGCCAGGGGTCCAACAGTCTCATAAGCGCCATTTCTCCACTCACAGCCACCTATACAGACTAGTCAGACTGAGTGTGCCAGCCAAGGGTCGAACAATCCGTTAAGCCTCATTTCTCCAATCACAGCCATTCACCTTAAATGAGTTTACTGATTTCATAAGAAACGAGGCTATAACCAGTGTCTTATGAAGTCAGCCAACGAGTTTACAAATACATGTATCATATTACTTAAACACAAATGTGATATTATATGTATTGCCGAAGCACAACATCATGACTGGAAGTTGATTGATCACCCAACACCTTTTCTGTAGCATAGCCTCGGTTCCTATTGTCATTGACCTGATACAAACATTCGGGTTACAACGAAGTGAAAACTGACGTTCCATTGGTTTTATGACGTCACGTGGCGTTACCGAATGACGTCAGTGTAATGACGCAACGTTTATATCCCAATTCGTTAATTCGTTAATGTTTGTTTGACGTCGTAATAGTACATGACGTTCATCGTTGTTGTCAATAACGTCACGCTATTGACCGGCAACGTTGCTGTTCCAGCAATTGAGACGAAATGACTTAAAACAATAGTATTCTTAATGTTCACGCCATATTTTCTTATTTAAATTGTTGAATCTCAGAAACTGCAGTGTACATATAAGTAATCAAACCATGCACTGTTGCGTTTACTGTGGTTCCACAGTACGTTTGGTCTGCTTTAAAGTTTGCGAGTAGTCCTTCATACTCCACGCACTTTAAACATACCAAATGTATTGTCACCCCAGTAAACGCAACAGCCTATGGTTGTGTTCCTTAAATACTCGAATTGTGTGCTTTATTAAGTGAAGCAA
>CM055280.1:16181105-16216105 GCA_029237695.1 Conchocele bisecta | reverse complement strand
TCGGATACTACTGATCGATGCCCTTTCGATTCTCCGATACATTCTTTAAGTATCCGGTTATTCCTATGAAAATTGAGCTCCAGTAACCATGGTCCAACGCCCAAGTGGTTTTCTGACCGTTCCAAGGTGGTACCCGTGTTTTCATTACTCCCAATTTCAATGCAATAACATTGTGGGACTATGGATTTTGTGGCTGTGTGGGTGGGTGTTGTGGGACATATATTGTTTTGCGCTGTTAAATGAGACACACCATGTGCAGTGATTCTGTATGTATGAACATGTGCGATATCTCATGAAAATTATTTATAAAATTTACTATATTTTCCGTAAATGACGTCGACAGTTGACAGTTGTCGAACTTTTCATAACAAATCATGAACATTTCGTCATTTGTGGAAAATCACAGTTTCTGTAAAGAAAATATTATATTGCATGAAAAATCGCGCATTTTCTTAGGTACAAAATGACATGGCGTGTCTCAAATATCTAGCGTTGTAGGGACAGGACACCGCTAGGTGTAGAGGACACATTGTTAGTGCATGGCCGGTCTTTTCATTTACTGTCATTCTTCAGGGTTTACTTTCACAGATAAGATATTTATTTCCAGGAGCTGACGTGACGTAATTTTCATGAGTGCAGAGTCAGTGCGATATATATTAAACGAGTTCACTGATGTCATAAGACACGCGGCTGTGCCGCGTTCCATGTATGTATGCTTCGGTAAACAAGTCTTACAGATATCATAGTTGATCAGCCGGTATTTATTTCCTAAGCGCCACACCATGCTTGAAGATGTACTGATAACATAACGTATGTCTGTAGCGTTCTTGTTTACATTAAATATTACACTATTATTGTAATACACATAGAACATAGTTATGTTTTCTATATTTAAGTAAATATTTATAGATCAAAATTCCGTGAAATATTAATTTTATAGTGGAAAAATAGGACTTTCATATGGGAAGTTCATCAAAAATGGCCAAACAGGAGACGGACTACCAGGTGTGAAATACAGTTCCAACTGACATCGAAATTTGCTATATACATGTAGCTGGAAAATTACCTAATACAAAACAGTAGTTAAATTTTAAGAAATCTGTCCAGAAATACTTTATATATTTTTCATTAAAAATCTTACTTTTATCTCACGTGCGCGCGAAAATCCCATACATGCAGGACATATTGTTGTCGGCAATATATATTTGACAGACTTGCACTAAATACAGCATGTTAACCAGTTGTTTTATAATACATGTATTGACGGATATTTAACACGGTTAATTTCACAAATTCCATCTGCGGAGAATACATGTACGTACACTAAGCTTGTATGTATATCTCTTCTACATTTTTTATATCCAGACATGCCGTCAATAAATTTATACTATATTTTCAAATTATGTCTGTAATCAAACGTTTGCAGTAACCTATTCAACACAACGTACCTCTATAGTGGTGTATGCAAACAGTGTAGATCCAGATGAGCCGGCTCGTGACGAGCCGTCTCATCAGGATCTGCACTTTTTGCAAGTAATATCCATTTATACTGGTCTGAAAATCATTCTTTGACGATTTGGAGTGTTCGGAACATTTAAATATCAAGTTATTTAGGGGTGAACATGTTAAATAGACTCTCATAATGCAACATGGCAGAATTTTGTTGTATAATAATATACATGCACATGTAAATGTGTTGCTAAATTTATATGTTACTAAATATAATGAACCGAAACATACGTGCACCCGACCGCATTAATCCGGTATTCAGATATTTATCAAGGGTTGCATGTTATGGCGGCCAACACGTGTTATGGGAACCTGCGATTTAAAGAAACGTTACCTACGTGTTATTAAATATCTCGGCAATTAGTGGCGCGATTCTGATGCAATAAACGACACATATTCCACAGTATTGCACATTGTCTCTAGCTGATGGTGTATTTATTTCTGAGTAGCCGTTTTGGAATTATGTCAAGAAAACTTACATTTATGTAAGTTTTCTCGAAATAACTCCGAAACGACTATAGCGATAAGAATGATCGGTTTGGCTAAAGTATAAACAGGTAATTGTGAGAGATATCTGTATTTTACCGCTCGACTCGTTGCTGAGACAATTAGCATAACATAAAAGCATTGTATGAGAAATAATGAATTGCATGTTCACGTGACAGACATTTACCGCTATACATCGAAAATGCACAATTATGTATGTTTACGTAATTCACGAGATATGGTATGTTAATGAAGTCGCGACAAATGGCCACAAATATACACTTTGTGCAACATATGCGGAAAGTTAATTTACATGTAAGTGCCATAATCCGTGGGGGTAGTTAAATCAAATGCCGACAGCTTCCACCCGGAACTACGTAATCGTGCATACATTGTACATGTACATTGCTCGACTAATTGTCGGTGTTGCATAAAAGGGTATTTCGCTACAGGTGCACATGCGCATGTCACGTTTTGAGCGCAGAGAGCAGGACACGCCCGCCAGAGGGCACACACCGCTGGAGGATTTAGTTTGTACGCGGGCCCTGAGTGCACCACAAGTTTCAATTGGATTGCTCACCATGCAATGGATTATGTATTGGACATGGATGTTGACACGTGTATACGGTGACGACAATATATACGAGGATTTATTGTTTATAATGTAGGTGTGTTGTGATGTTGGATTTTATTCATATTATTTCTTTCATCATGTAAGTTTTATATCTGCAGGACCAATACTCTTTACTTGCTGATAATAGAGTTTCGTATCCTCCGATTACAGAATGACGTGACGTATAGAAGTCCGTGTTTTTCCAACGAACACAACTTTTAATTGCCCATTCCAAAGCAGAGTACTTTACCTGATAAATAGAATACCAGACTACTGCATGTTCCACGTGTTGCTGCAGACGAACTTTTGGCTATTAAACACATTAAATCTAACAAATATTTAAAAGTAAGTACTTTTTCATCAAAAACAAAAAAATTATTTAATGACATTCCATCAAATATTGATTTTATTGCGAAAAAGCGATTTTCCTATTGGAATTTAACATGGGGCCGATATTTCCAAAACTTTTCGTTTTTTGATACTGAAGGATCAACAAGCGAAACATTTTGGAAATTGACTCAGAAACCTTGAGATAGCTTGAAAATGATGTGACTAAGAAAACAAACGTTAGATTTTGAAAATCGGTCAACAAATAAAAAATATATTTTAAAACGATCTATTTTTAGACCCCATGTTTGGGGAGGGTGACTTTTTTGTTATTGATGAAAAAGTACTTACTTTTAAATATTTTTTAGATTTAATGTTTGTAATAGCCAAAAGTTCATCGGCAGCAAAACGTGGAACAGACAGTAGTGTCGGGTAGCCTCGGAACCCGTGTGTCTTTACATGATAAACTGATATTAAAAGACGGTCGTCTGGTATTTTCTATATAAGAAACATCAACTTGATCAGGTCGGCCAGGAAACGATACGAATTCCTAGGCGAGCCTCGGAATTCCTACACGCTTCCCAGACTTGACGCATTAACTTGATATATCAAACGACTATTTTCTATATAGCTTGTATATATGGCGTTTTGTAGTTGAACGTTCATGTTTAGCGAGAGGTTTAAGGTTTCACTACACTAAATCATCAGCTATTGGGATTATAATGTTTATAATGTGAGGCTGTTTCAATTCCAGCCGCTGACTTTTTGTGGCACCACCAGGGTGGTCACGGGAGATTGAATTCATCTTTCGTAACAATAATTAAACCTGTATTTTAATTAGTGAATATTCAGAGCAGAATTGGTGCCGGTTTTGGGAAAATAGGGCCCACAACATCCAAACAAAACAATGAAAGTAGCAGAGAATAGCATGGGATAAATCAATAGTTGTGGTGGACCTTAATGGAGTCTGTGAGAACATATGTGACTGTGACTGGAGAAACGGGGTTTATGGGTTATGCGACCAGTGCCGATCCAGATCAGCCGGTAAATCCTCACAGTCTGATCAGGTTCTTCACTGTTCGGTATTCCATCAATGAAACAACCGTAATGCTACATGCAACATAGACCAATATACAGGAGTGCTGTGTCATCAGGATCTACACTGGTCACAAATCACATACGCCCCATTTCTCCAATCACAGCCACATATGAGAGCAGCACTGGAGGTCTCTGTTTATCGCATCGCCGTTATTCGCGAGTTGTTTCATACTTTGCGACAGCATGAGTTTCCGGAGCTATACTGATTTCATGTATGTACTAAGTTTGATCATTGTATAATTGCGAGTGCGTCATACTCAGACGTCTCGGTATAATATAATGTATAAACAATGTAAGCAAAAGGAAAACATGAACAAAAATATTAAAAGGCAAACAAAATTAAGTTATTTTTTGGGGATTTGTGAAATTGGTTACACTTAAAACGTAGACATATGAAAAGTTTTGATTTGATGTGAATTGCTGAATGTGGTTTAAGACATGTAGTTTTTCAATATTAGATAACGCACACGGGAAATTGAGATTGCTTTTTTTTCTTCAATTTTATTCCATTTTTTAAAACAACAAAAAATTCATAATTTGTAAATTATTGCCCAACGATTGCAAACAATTGGCATTCATAAATGACACAACATTAATCCAGCCATGCGATATGTTACCTTGCAATATATTTTCTGTAAATCACGTCGAAAGTTGACGAAAATGTCATAGCAAATGCGGAATTAAATTTGATAATATTTACGGAAAATAACGTAAATTTAGTAAATACTTTTCATAATGTATAGCACTTCTTCTTAGCATATCTATCCACAAATCTAACGAAATGTTCGCAGAAGAAGAAACACAAGTTATTTCATGGCTTGGAGTGTTTCATTCCTTTTAAAACACACATAATGAACAGAAAAATAAACTATCAGAAATGAGCGGATAAAACAACAGCGTTACACGCATTCGCAAACGTTATGTTAGATCTTCGCCTAGAGATAAAACGGTAAAATGAACCCATGTCGAGCGCGCAGAACCGATTAAAGGGGAATTAAATAGAAATATTAAATTTAACTATATTTTATAAACTTATAAATAATGACAATACAAACCACATGTAGAAAACCCTAATGCAAACATTATAATCTGACCAAAAGTTTTGCAAGTTTTTCATAATTGTACATTTTATGCAAAATTATACAATTTTTTTAAACACAATTTTGAAAATTATTAAAAACAAATATATTTTTACATTATGTCATTTTATTTCATCAAAAATTATCAAGTTCATGTAATAAAATGCTGAGAAAAAATGACTTAGACTTAATATAAATAAATATAAAACAGTAAGTGTTCATTGATGACGTAATAGTGGAACGCGCATATTTCAGCTAATGAGCATTTTCAAACATTGCATCTTTTTAAATATTTGTTATTTTTAATTGCTGTTTTCGGCATTTATTTCATATCATAAAATTGCATTATTTACACAAATAAAAAAAGTTGTTTAATTGACAGTTAAATATTAGATTTTATTGCACTATTGTTTGCGCAGTCCATTAAAACAGAGTGTATTAACATCATAATGCACTAGTGTAATACATAATAAACTCGTTGACCGATTCATAATATCAGTAGCCGATTTCATCAAAATTGCAAAGTATACTTTTCTAGCAAAGTATACATTTAGAGAGTATTCATTTATTCTTACGGAAATGCGTTATTTCATATAGAACTAACGACAGCATATAGTTGATGATTAAAAGTATGCAGAATTATTATACTGACTTTATTACATTATCACAGCCAAAATGGCTGCGATAATGTAATAAATTCAGCATAATAAAAATTAATAAATGTATCCTTAAATTGAAAATTCTCCCTCAAAGTATACTTTGCTAGAAAAGTGTACTTTGCAATTTTGATGGAATCGGCTACAGAGGATACGAAGTCAACGATTAATAAATATCATATTAAATCACGAATCATATCAAATCCTCTATATACATATAAACAATATACGTCTATAATTATTAAAATCCGCATTTGAACTGCAACTCAGATTATACAGAACTGAGCGTGGACAATTTTCGACATAGGCGGTCTCGAATACATAAAGTCATAGTTTATCATTGCGCATGCGCTTGGTTAGTAGCAAATGAAACACATCTTCAGGACTGGGTATGGAATATTTCCATCAGCTGACCGAATGCCTGGCATTTGATTGGATGAGAGCATGGAGAGCCGTCGTCCAAGACGCCATAAATAGTCGGTTCCAACAGGGGACCCGCACAGTGCCTGCCGCGGTGACTTGACATTGTGCGAGTTGACTAGAGCTCTTGGACTTAACTTTGTGCGAGTGGAACTCGAGTGTTCTTGGACTTGACTTTGTGCGAGTGGACTACACTTCTCCTGGAATATTAACCATGGGTCTGATGTTTCTACAGTTGGCTTGTGTGGCACTGGTCATGCTGCGACATGGAACTGGTAAGTTGTTCATTTTAAACACACTTTTTCTTGTCTATATCCCAAGAAGTGTAAGATAGTTTGTCCCACCGGGAGCCATCTTGAAAATGTTTCAGGACAGTTCAAGAAGATGTTATTGCTTCCATCCATTGCATACACCACCACCAGCGATAATCTGTCAATGTCTGTCTTTTATTTATTTCATAATACTTGAATATTGTGCTTGATAGCGAGTTGAGTTTGCCGATAGATGTTCAGGAACGTTGACATCTGGGCAAGATTAACGCAGGCGGCTGTGTACATATACGTAATATAAATATAATGTAAGGTGGACGTGAAATGATGTGTAATACGCCACATTTCTCAAGTCCTATCGACACATGGGGAGTTTCAGCACGGTATTCTGACCAGTTGTTGATTGAGGCGTATATAGAGGGTCGAACTTAAAACTATCTTGAAAGTCATGATTTTAATTTTATTGAAAAATATTAGTGAGTTAATTTATTCTCGGGATGCATGATTGCAATTGAATTCCATAATAATTATTATACACATGCAATGAACGCGTATGTGGAATTATTTTGTAAATGATGTTTTATTCATGTAAGTACCTTTACGATTGTACGCTATTTCGAATCAACTTGCATTTCCAAATTGAAAAAAAGCTTGTTGGCTGCGTGATTATCAGTCTACATGTACATAATTAAGTTAGAAGTCTAAAATTGAATAACACATTTGCTCAAGGTGTATTAGTCTATAATCACACATAAAAGTAAGCAAATTGGTTTCCCTTTTTGTCCAACCAACAGCGTTTCGATATCACATCATTTAGGATACGAAATTATATTATTTCAGGGCTCCAGATAAGGAATTAGTAATTGAGTATTGTCACTCTATCATTTCCGAAGCAAATGGGTATTTCAAAATGTTAATTGGGTAAAATAAAATCACACTGCTGTTTAGACATTAACAGACAGTAATTATTGAATAGTTTGCTTCGAAATGAAAACATATATTGGCATTTCATTAGAATTGTCTCCTTGGACACAATTATAATGAAATATCAATATCTGTTTTCATGGAAAATAGAAATAATATGCTATATTTGTTGTCTGTTCATTGTGTTCTGCAGCTTGATAAAGATAACACACATTATTATTGCTTTTTGTACTCGCTACTTATGATTTAAATTGTTTTATTTTGGCAATTTTAAATTTAAGCAAATACGCAGCTTATCTGGAGATATGAATTTGATGCTTAAAACTTGTGAGGGTGTCATTTGAAATGTACTGCTTTGTTTTATATGATTCCCTGGTGACAGTGTAGGTTGTTTCTCGTTTGAAATCAAGCTTGTATTTGATCTGGTAACTAGCTTTGTATTGGCCGAATACGTACTGATTTAACGTATTGCTGTGTCAGACACTAACCTGATACAATATCCGGATTACACCCAAATGAAAAGTGACGTTCCATTTGTCAAACGACGTCACATGACGTTACCGAATTACGTTACTATACTGGCGTCACGGAAACAAGTTTCAGCTAAACCAAAAAAGATATCTGATAAGTAGAATACTATGCTATTGTATTTTGATATCAACTTTATCAGGCTCGACTCGAAAACGGTAGCATGGTAGTCTCTGTTTGAACACCACAGTAGTATGTGCGACATGCAATGTGTACGGAAAGAAATGGTAAACACACGCCGGTTAGCATCAGATGTTAATGCTCAAAGGGAGTAACTGTTATTTATGTTGCCCGTATTCAACATGTTTGATTCGGAACAGTACATGATAATAGGAAGAACGCTAGAAGTGGTAACAATCGTTCAAAAATGATTCCGAAATGGAGAATAAGGCATTACCTGAGCTTTGAATGAAACCATGATTTTGTTTGCGTTTCTATAAACCATGAGTAGTATAGAGGGAGTCAAAATGATACCACCTAACGGTGGCATCATTTCTCCACCCTCTATACTACTCCACCACCCCCAAAAAATCAAAAAAATAGTTAACGATGAAATTGTCTCCCACCAACCACGAAAAATTCAAAATTGGTGTCAAAAAGGATTTATTTTTGACACCAATTTATGAATTTATTCTAATAAGTTTCTGATTTAAAATGTGCCCACGAGTTGATAGTTTATATTCAACACCCCATTTTTCTCCTCCAATATAGATAATTTATTTCGCAGATCAGCAATTAATTCTACCAGCTCTAGTCTACCACGTTCACTGTAGCCACAGGGCAGCGTAGTTGCTTATGTCTACAAAGAGTTTGGGCACTAACGAATTTACAAGGGCATCTGGGGCATTGAAATTGCGGGGGGACACAAGGAAACTTTCTACGTCTCGCTAGATGCCTTCGTAGATAGTCTTTACGCGTAAACGTTTTACAACAAGTCTCACACTCCATTATATATATATGTTTATGTTTATATTCAATTAGAAGTGAAAAAAACATAATGTTTTCAAGACCAATTGAACAGATAAATTTCATAGGTTATACAAAAGTATATTACAGAAAATATGATAACGTCAGAAACTAGAGCAGAAATAGAAAGTTTGAGAAGAGAAGCCGAATCTCTAGGGATTACTTATAGTAAACGGTTGAGAGTTAGGGGTTGACAAAGCTGATAAATGCCACAAAGAATGAGGCGTTTATGAAGCGGTTTACCCGCGCCTATAAAGAGGGGCATTTAATGATATATCCAAAGCGGAGGAAGTTGGTAACAGAATTCAAAAAGAAAGTATTGCGGGGTTAAGGGCTAGTGTAATCAAACCTTCAAGCACAAATAATTTGTCCCAAATTAGACGCCAAAATAATAATAAGAAAAAATCTATCGTTAGCGCGATAGTGGAAAAAGGTGAAGAAATATTGGGGGCTCACGATGAAACATTGGAAAAGGTAGAAAATGGAAGACGGGTATTACATTATCCTTTCGTAAAAACATTAACATTAACGAGTCTGAACGCATGTCCGATAAACATCGCTCCGTATCTAACAACCAATTTTTATTTGAGATATTCATATTCTTACAAGCTAGAACATATGGAGGAAATTAAAAATGGAAAACCTAAAACTATAATATTTCACAAAAATCTCGGTGGTAGCGAACCACTATCATCAATGAAAACCGTTAAAAAATGGCTGTCAGATAAGGAGCAAACACGAATAATGTCCGATAAAATAGACAGACCGAATACAAAGTGGAAGTTTGTAAGATGGGTAGAGGTTTTTGTAAAGCTAATACAGGGTAGTATGGGGAATAGATTTGGGACTACAATCCAAAGAAGCGGCAGGAGGAGAACTTCCAGAATGGCTGAAGAATAAAAAAGGTATGTATTCTTTAGATAAGTATAATGACGACCTTTGTCTGTTCAGGTGTCTAGCTATGCATATGACAGATAAAAGACCCGACAGATGTACAGAAAAGGCGAAAGAACTTAGTAAGCAATATTTTGGTAGTAATGTGGTTTCACCAATTCCTTTTTCAGATCTGAAAAAGGTTGAAGAGTTTTTTAAAATCGGTATAGAAGTATAATCAACCCACCGAATGTAATGTATGGTGGTTGAAAAAGGTACCAGCACACTATAAGGCAATGGCAGGTAATAAACCAATGACAATAGGACTGTTTAATAATCACGCATTTCTGATAAAAAACTTAAAAACCTATCTAAAATTTACGCCTGCGATAATTGCAAACAGAAATTCACGAAAGCGAGTAATATGAAGAGACACGGACCAAAATGTATGAAAGGTGGAGACAAAAATAGTATGTGATGGTAATTATTTAGAGCGCCCGCGTTCGTCGTTCGAGAAAGCGTTTTACCCAAAAGGTTCTAAAAGTTATGGGGCGATCGATTGGATGTATTCTGTGGAAAAGCGGGAGGGAATTCACATTCACCACGAACAGTGCGGACACGGAGGTGAAAGATGGATTTTAGGAGCTCCGGTAGATGGATACTGTCCAGAAACCAATACCGTATATCAATATCACGGCTGTTACTGGCACGGGTGTGAGATTCATGCAAAGCATAAAAAAGAAGAACGCGCATCCACAATGAGAAGAGATAAAGTTATTAGAAAAAGCAAAGAATTCAACCTAGTAGTTATGTGGGAATGCGAATTCCAAAGAACGGGTAAAGATATAAAGATCGGTTGTGACACTACTCTTTATCCATATCAGATAGTATACGATTTTGAGGCGTATCTCCAGCCAGAAGTTGAAACTACCGGTAATAGTTTAGAGTACGAAGCTGAGCACGTTCCGGCAAGCGTTAGTATAGGAGATAATTTCTCAGGAACAGTAACTCTATTTGTGATAAAGATCCCGCAAAACTTATAGAAAAATTCGTAGAAGATTTGAAAGTCAGGGGAAAAGCTATAAGAGAAGAAGTGTGGTCAAGATATAAGTTTAATACGGAATATTTACGTAAAAACCAAATCGCCAAGATCGAACAGTGGATAGAGCAAGTACCGGTTATAGGTTTTAACAGCAGTAAGTACGATATAAACTTAATAAAGAAATACCTAGTAGGCGAACTGACATCAACAACAAAGAAAGTAATGGTCGGAAAACGTGCAAACTCAACAATATTTCTATTTACTCCAGAATTTAGATTTCTTGATGTAATACTTTATCTGGACCTGGTGTAAGTTATGATAGTTGGATAAAAGCCTACGACTGCAAAGGACAGAAATCTTTCTTTCCTTATGAGTGGTTCGATTCTCCAGACAAACTGGATTACCCAGGACTACCCGATATAGAGAATTGGTATTCCAAAACTATCTGGGAAAATGTTAATAGATGAAACAGAATTAAGTAAATGTCGTAGAATTTTCGAAGAAAATAATATGAAAACTTTCAGAGATTGGTTGAAATATTATAACGATTTAGATGTAGCACCGTTCCTAGAAGCGGTGGAAAAAATGTGTGAATTTTATAAACACAGAGGTGTGGATATTTTCAAAGATGCGGTAACACTACCTGGAGTAGCTATACAATATTTATTGAGAGGAACCATTAAAGAACAAAAATCTTCAAAGACGATTATACCGGAGGATGCTCTATATGCACCAAAAGAAGAAACATACGAAATGATGAAGGACGCTCTAGTTGGTGGTCCATCAATAGTATTTACACGCTATGCAGAAGCCGGTGTTTCCAATATTAGATCAAATGAAAGTAACAAACCTTGCAAGGCTGTTTTGGGGTACGATGCAAACGCGTTATATTTATCTACGTTAAATAAAGAGATGCCGTGTGGGAGAGAAACTATACACCTATAGTACCCCACCCCATAATAACCCTAAATTTATTAAAAAGTTTTGTAAAAGAGTTTTATCTGGAGACTGGTTTGGGTTTGCGGAGGTGGATATAGAAGTTCCACCAACTTAAAAACATAAGTTTTCTGAAATGTCCCCAATATTTATAAACAGAGAAGTAGAGGTTGATGAAGTTCCCACACACATGTTAAAATATTTGGAAGATACTGGAAGAACTAGAGGAAATGGAAGAAAATTGGTGGGATCTATGACCGCCACTAAAGTATTGCTGTACGCGCCACTGTTGAAATGGTATTTAAAACACGGCTAGAAATAACGGGAGTTCATCGTGTTATAGATTATATTAGTGGTAAACCCTTCGAATGGTTCGCAAAAGAAGTTACAGCCGCAAGACGAACAGGCGATGTAGAACCAAATAAGAAACCAGTAGCCGTCATAATGAAATTATTAGGAAACTCGTGTTGTGGAAAAATGATAGAGGCAACGGAGAGACATTTAAATACGACATATACACAAGACGAAAACTGTGTTGACAAAGCATTAAGATCTGCATTCTTTGATGATTTGGAAGAGATAGGATATGCGTACGAAATATCTTCAAGAAAACCCAGGTGTGCGCTAAAGAGACCATTCCATTGTGGAATAGCGGTTTATCAACTAGCTAAATTGAGAATGTTGGAATTTTACTACGAATTTCTAGATAAATACATAAAAAGAGAAGACTTTGAATTAATACAGATGGATACAGATAGTATGTATATAGGAGTTAGTGGAAAAACGATAGAGGAATTGATTAGACCTAACCTACTAGACGAGTTTGAAAAAGAAAAAAAGAAATGGTTGGCTTGGGATAAATGGAGCGAAAGAGAGCCGGACTTTTCAAAATGGAATTTAGCGGGGATAGGGCGATAGCGTTATCTAGTAAGTGTTATTTCGTAGAAAAAATTAATTTCACTAAAGATAATTTGGAACAAATTAAAATTAATAAAAACTCTGCGAAAGGAATGTCCAAGAGAACTAACAATTTAAATTGGGATAGATATAAACGAGTACAAGTGAAACTACAGAAGATGGAAAACACATTATAGATGTAGCGCAAAATAGAGGATTTAAAATGAAAGACGGTGTTTATGAAAACGTACTGTCAAAAAAAAATTAGGACTCTCGGCGTACTACGATATGACGCGTGTTACCAGACGGAATACATACCGAACATCTCTAAAGAATATGACGATCCGGGGTAGCTGGGTGTCAGAAGGCACCATAAGAAGTTCTTCGCGAACAAAACCGCGAGATGGACCATCAGTCAAATAATAGAGCACGGGCTCATCAGGTTTGGTAATAGAGCGATCCAGATGATATACATTCATTGACCACACTGGATCAGTCGCGCGGCGGCTGCCACCTTCGAGCTCTCCCGGTTGATAGAGGTACCGGACGTCAATATCTGATGGAAGCCGCTGCTCCTCTAAACCAACTGGTCGCCCGCGCGAGACGGCAGAGGGCTTGCTCGTCACCCTTTTAAACTTGATAGCATCTACAGGCTTCTTACCTATCAATCTGGTCACCTCTCCGTTCAGTGTGGAGACCACGGCGGGCAGTCTGGCCACCCACTCGGTCGATCGCGAATGAGGGTCTACAAGTTCTTTGGCGTATTGGTGTCCGAACAGTCTCTCAGCCAGGGTTCGATTGAAGCGTTCCACGATCCCCTGGTCCGGTGGATGTTGACGCGGCCGCGTCTGATAGAAACTTTATGCTTAGACAATAGATGAGAGACCGCGCCCATGAACTCGCGGCCGGGATCGACCTGGAGAAGATTCGGCCATTTGAGAGGACTCCTCTATATATTCGGGAAAGAGCCTCGGCCACTTCCTTAGACTCTTTAGTGGCCAACGGCTCAGCCCCCTTGTAACGACTCGCTACGTCAACGATTGTCAGTGCGTACTTGTACGTTTTGCGACCGACGCGATCGTGAGGGAGAAACAGGAGATCCGCTTGGTGAACTTGGTTCGGCACCGGAACGTCGAATTTTGGGCGCGGAATATTGTGAGGCGCGGGTAAATAGATCTGCCAGATGGCCTGCTTCTTGAGCCATTCCTTGACAGCGTTTTCTGAAACCTTGGTCGCCGCCGCGAGGTTCTTGATGGCCGCGAGTCCCTTCCAGTAGCCGCGGGGGCTATAGTATGTATTCGACAGCTTGCGCGTTAGTTTGGATATCAAGTTTGCGCGTGTTCATCGTATGCGAAGTATTCTAATATATCGGACAATCTCCAACATGCCCTCGCCAGTTCGTCCGGTAACTGCGTCGTTAATAATAAACCTTTGTTGGAAGTTTCGCTGCAGCCCCAATCGCGTTTGGGTTGGAACAGGAGAGGAAATCTAATTCAACATTGTTGATGGAGGAATCTAACATCCGCTTTGCGAAAAGGGTGGCCGCTTTTTTTTCGTCCTCGAGACAATCTCGGGCCAGACGAATCATACTCTTTGCACCAGGTAAACGATGTTTTTGGGCAGTGTAGCCTACATCAATCATAGCGTTATAAAGTTCGTCAACTAACATCGTTCTATATATATATATTTATAAAAAAAAATGTTTTAATTAATTAATTTAAAATCTCGATTGAATATAATAGCCCCGGCGAGACCCACCACACCCATTCCCACGATGATGAACGCGATCTCGAGGTCCTTTTGGGGCTCTGACGGTACATAGAAATCTGAAAGTTGGGGCTCGGGATCCATTGGATCGAGACTTTTGTGCGGATATGCCAGCGCGTACTCGCGGTTGGCTTCTTCAACGTTCTGAAAAGTTTGCGCGGCGTGATTTTCGCGGCGAAGCTCTTCATTGACCCAGTCCAGATGGGCGGTTCGTTTTTTCGACCATGCTTCCTTTGCGCTATTGAGTTGTTCTACAGCTAAATCATGACGCTTACGCTCCTCATCCACGTTCGAGCTTTTCATTTTAGAGAATATAAAGTTGCTACCGCTGAACGCCAATGCGTTTACAAGCGCACCACCTACTATTACTGCGATTGAAGCCATTTATTTCCATATATTAACTGGTAGAATTCCAGCTTTAACTAGATAATCTCGGGTCCAAACTGCGGCCGCTACATCTAAGGTCGCGAGCCCTACGTCTCTCACAGTAAAGTCCAATTTGGGAGCGGTTCCTCCTAGGGTCATCTTTGATAGTCGAGCATACCCGATACTGAAACCCGATATCACCACGGCGTGATAAAGCGCATTCACTAACATTTTACCATCTTGTTCAGCCATTGTTATAATTATTGCATATAAAATGGGTCGCGATCAATGTTTAAATGGGGCGCATCCAAATTCAACATTGTTGATGATTGGTGTTTAGTAACTTTCTTCTGAACACTGGCTGGTTGTTTGTTTTTTTCTGGTATTTCCACACGCACAGGGCACCAACAACTGCCAGACCACCACCAACAAGCAACTCCAATTCACGAATTTGGGTTCAATCGGATTCGCCCAACTCCAACGGTAGTTGGTATTGGGTGTTGAGTGTGCTTCCAATTCGTGAATTGGGGGTGTTGTTGTACTCAACTCTGTATTCAGATGTTTTGCTGTCTCCGTCCCCGATTGCAACCCCAATCTCGATTGGAGTTTAGCCTCTCGAAGCTCGGCGAGTATTTTATCTTGTTTAACTTTTCGGGTGGCAGCCGCCGCCCTCCCAGCTGCCTGTCTTTTGGGATTTTTTATATGCGGTATGTCATCCAGTGGCGGAGTAACACTCTGGTTCGATTGTGTTGGAGCAATCTGGTTCAACTCCGTCACTCTCGTGGGTGTGTCTTGTGTCACATTTCATAATATTAATATTAGAGCTTATAGTTCGTGGGCATATATGTCCAAATTGACAGTGTTTACCCGTGGTCAACGCGGTTGTTAGTGGAGCTAAGTAACATTCCAAACTTGTGATAAATTGAGCAGCATGCCGTTCTAAGAGTGTGTCCTATAAAAGGGTCAGTCTCTAGATCGTGAATCAACCCTTCGGTGTTTGGTATAGGGAGAAGTCTACTAACGGCGGTAGCGTACAAATGAATAGCCGCCGATCCAAGAGTTTTTGTCATCTCTGCTCCCAATTGGATTCGTATCGCGCATACATTTTATCGATCTCCGCATCTGACATCTATCCACCTGAAAAACTGAGAGACGCCTACCGAGATAATGCTCCGATTGTCCCCCAGCAACCAGCGCAGCTAGCCGCTCTCGTCGCGCCGCATTTTCATTTTCATTCGGAGTCGTTGCACTCAACCCAGATCCCGATTGCTCTGTCGGATCATTATTGTTGGCAGTCGGAGTTGAGGTTTCTTCTATTAGCTGATCGAGAAGTTCGTCGCAGTTCATTTTTCTTAAAATTAATTTAACTATTCTAACAACTCTCATCACTTTAACATATTTATTTAATTTTTTTCAAAATTATTAAAATAATAAATGCGCACCACCCGATACTTATGATCACCATTATGCTCGCAACAAAGCTCGCAGCGGAGCACCAAATTGTTAACATTGTTAACCATTGTTCAGCATTTGTTCAGCATTATTCAGCATTTGTTCAGCATTATTAAGCAATTGCTAAGCATTGTTAAGCATTGTTCAGCATTGTTCAGTATTTGTTCAGCATTGTTCAGTATTTGTTCAGCATTTGCTAAGCATTGTTCAGCAATTGCTAAGCATTGCAATAGCTTATTACTTTGCAATTTTCCTAATTTTTCAAAATTATTAATTATTAAATAAATCGTTAGATTTAGTTGATAACTTTATAAGCAGTTGGTTGATCAGTCTTTAGCAGAAGCTTGGCGTGCTTAGTTTTCGAAAGTATCTGTCGAACCTCCAGGCGCTCCTCGCGCGTTGGGATAACGTCATTCTCTCGAAGACAGTCATCGAATGAGTCTCGGTCCTGCAGTGAAAGAGGGCGACCCATTTCGTTTGCTCGCGCAGATCCTTGAGGACGGCGTTGTATTTTTGAGTGGATATCCATACGCTTTGCCTCGCATGGCGGCCAGAAAATGCGAGCTCGGAGAGCATGTCCTTCTTTTTGGTCATCGCCGCCTTGGCTGAGCAATCGTCAATCACGTATAGGGTGGGCTCGCCCTGAAATATTTGGTATAAACCACGCAACCAATCGTGAAGCCTATCACCGGGGTCAATAACGTATACCTCAGGGTCGGTCCATATCCACGGGCACCGCTGATAAGTATCGTTGTGCCGCACAGTGGACATAGGATCACAATGTGACGAAAGGCATCGCGGTAGGATCCCTCGAGTAAGTCGAGGATGAAAACCGTTTTTCCACATCCTGTCTGCCCACATATTATGGCAGAGTGAGCATCTCCAATCGTGAATTGGTATTGATTGCTAGATTTCTTAATTTTTTCAAAATTATGTATTAATAAATCGTTAGATGATTTTTTTATTAATAAATCGTTAGATTTAGTAGATCGCTGATACGTATCGACCATCTTCGATGTTGAGTTGTGCGTCTGTAATTATATATAAGTACACGTTCAATGGCCCGGCTCCGTCCGCCTCTTTGGTTATCTGGATCGTCACACCCTCACTAGCGTTCTCAACTTGGCGTCCGCTACCGTGTATTTGGTCATCGTCGCTGGCTCGCATGTCTAGCCATAACGCGTATTTGGTATTCAGGAACTCCGCGAGGGAGACGGCCGAGAGATGCAGGTCTTTAGCAACTGCTGCAACCTCCGGAGAGCGCTTAGATCCGGCAGCAAACTGCTTTCTTACTTCATCCCACTGCTGGTGCGCGCGAAGACCCGCGCTGTAGAGTTTGATTGGGACTCCCTCGATCGTCACCTCTACCTTCGTGATTTTGGGGTTAGTTATAGAATCTGTCGGTTTTTTCTAGCACCGAACGCGAACCGAGCATCCTCGAACAACATCAGTATACCTTTCATCGAGCGGGCGGGTACGTTGACGTTAATATTCCACAATGTGTCGCTTTTGTTTTTCGGCATCTTGCGATGGCGAAGAACTCGGTCGTAAAGTATGGCAACGCGCCCGCGTACTGGGTTCTGATCAATCGCGCTAGTTCGGGCATCGTGACCATGTCGTACTCCAGCGAAACATTATCGATCGTATACGTCGATAACTGGTCGGTGGCTATGATAACTCGGCCGTAGTCGTTGAACGTTAGTTCGTATTCGAGGCGGTCAGCCAAAGCACTCTGATAGTAGGGCATGTGACTCTCCAGCAACTCAAAGTCGAGCGGGATGTAGAAGCGGTTGCCGTAAGCGCCCGCGACCGCGTTGTCACTCGCGTTGTTATCTGCCTTGTTAGCAGCCCCGATTCTAAGTTTGGTTTACGTTCTTTTTATTTTTGCTGGTGTCAATACCTTGATAGACAGCGTTTTCAAGCTCGTGTGACGTCTTCCACAGGTCCTGATAGCAATGGTAGACGTCGCTGTCATCGATCGACATCACCTCATTACCAGAAATCTTTATCATAGTCTTCTTGACTATGGCGCGACCCAGGTTCTGAACGACGGTTCGGTCCGCGTCCGTCGACGTTAGCGAAATAGTGAAAGCGAGGCGAACAGTACCCGGAACAATGACGTCGTTAGCTCCGAGGTTGGGGAAGCGGACTAAGAGCTGCTGGTTCTGGTCGATCGTCGATGGGTTGTTCGTAATAACGACACTCTGTCTCACGCCTTTTGCCCCGAGGGGCTCACGCAGTCTGCGGTATGGATTGAGTTTGCGACCGTATTGACTCGAAGACATAATTAATTTTTTCAAAATTATTGAAACTATTAAACCCGTATGGTTTTGTCTTTAATACATAATTAATTTTAAGAAAATTATAAATATGGCTGATTACATGGACGAATTCGATCGCACTACGGGCGACCGAGAAGATTACCTCGATGGTGATGATGATAACTTCGAGGATTCCCTCACGACACCCACCATAGAAACTCCAGTTCCAATCCAATCACAATTGGGTGACGCTACCACTAGTCAAAGTCAGGAATTACTTGAGGGAGCTGTAAACGACTACTACAACAATTTGGCAGCAGAAATCGGTCTGGTCCCGTCTGTCGGTCGCGACTACTCCAAGTTCAAATTTATGAGCGGTAAATTGCGACTAAGAGCAGCACTAACTGTCCCATTAGTTAACGCGAGGACCGGAAAACCCCTATCGCTAAACACCATTGCAGGAAACCGGGGCGTGGCCAACTCATAAGGACGAACTAGGCTTCACGATTGGAAGAGGGGTAAAACAATTATACCGGCCCGCGCTGTAGAGGCCCTAAAGTCTACCGACGAAACTATAGCGAAGACGGTCACCGCGATAGAAACGGTCGAGCTCAGCGAGGTCCCTCAAATAGCCACCGACGTTATTAACACTATGGAGACCACGTTCAGCGTCCAATCACAATTGGGGAAAATACTCAACGATGACCCACCGTTACCTCTTCGAGAACTCCGTGGACTCGATAAGGCTCTACAAACGGTCCGGGGCGAACTGGTCCTTAACCTCTCCAAACTCACGGCGCTGGATGAACATATCGCGCTAGAAGAAAGAAAACTGGAGGAAGCCGGTGACGATAGAGAATCTACCGAGCGGATCAACAAACTCCTGCGGTCTTTGCGGGATGAAAGAGAAGCTCGCTTGGAGGCCGCCTCGGCTAACCGTGAGGCTCTCCGCACACAAATAAGTCGGATCCGCGAATCAATCTCGAGGGTCCTGCACGAGGACGACGACACTCGGTGAGCGTCTTCGCACTCTGTTCAGAGAGCAGGGCGTCACGATAGCAAGCATCCTCGTTGCTATCGGCATGACTATATCGACCATAGTTCTAACTTTCACTGGTGGTGCGGCGCTACCACCCGCTCCAACACCAGCACCAGCACCAGCACCCGCTCCATCCGGTGGAGCCAAGGAGTGGATAAAAAAACAACTAAAAGCCCTCGCCAGTCTTCTAGCTAAATTAGCTGGAAAGGCGGCTGCCGCACTACCTGGACTGATCGGAAGTATCGTTTCTTACTTGCTATCTATATATCAAAAACGGCCGGATGGCTAGCAAAAATACCTGGGCTTTAATCGTGGCAATCGCCGGTCTCCTATTATTCTCTGTCAGAGAGTTCCTACAACCAAAGCGTAAATAATCCGATCGCCACGAGGGCGATGACGAGCCCCAATTTCTCCTCCTCGTGTGTTGTGCTTCCAATTTCATCCAATCTACGATTGGTGTTGATGATTGGTGTTTTTCCAATCGCGATTGGTCTGTTGATGGAACTCGATGGTGCATCCAATTTACGAATTGGGGGTACTGGGTTCGATTTACGAATTGGGGGAGGTGTATCCATTTTGTGTTTTATGAAATCGGTTCCACTGTTGGGGGTGCGCTTGATGATATCCGTGTTCACGTTACCGTTGTGGCCGATTTTTTGATTGGCGGTGGCGATTACGATATGATTATTGTAACCGTCAACCGGGTCGTCTCGTAGTATCATATTGCTCGGCGCCATATAAAGACCTATTCCAAATACATAGTCTACTGGGGTGCTGGCATTCTGCAAAACGTCTTGATAATTCTGGATCGCCTTCTCCAGGTCCACCCTAGCTGAGATGGCGTCCTCTACAAGTGCCAAAAAATTGTTTTTGTGCATCAAACGCTGTTCCCATGCCCAGTATAGAACTGCGAGTTTGCTTCTGTGCGCCGAGAATGGCCCAGACGTACGTGCGAATGGAGTCGTGACGCGAGTAACCCCGGCCTGCGTGAACCCTAGACCCGTATCTAACATAAATGTACCCCACGCGTTCTGAACCTCAGCAGCCTGCTGTATGAATCGACGTGAGCCAGTTTCGGAGGTAACATTTTACAAGAAAACACGCCACAGTGTCGACCTCCAGACACTTCCGTCCCGAAAGTCATAGTCGCGGGGTCAAAATTCCCGGCGTTCCGACTGACGATGTGGTCACCGGAGTGATCGTGTCTAAAATCAGTCTGTGTCCAATTCCCGGACTGGCCGTGAATGAGAACGTCCCCGAGGCCGTGCTGGTAGGAAATGCTTTCTGTCTCCAGTCCGCGTCTTTGAAACGTAAAATTCGTTACACAGTCTTTCAAAGGCCATACGGTTATATGTGTTGGAAATGGGATCCCAGGCGTCGTCTTGAGGTAGTGAAATACCTAGTTTCTTTGAGAATCCTCCTAATAGTATAATACACGTGAAAGTTGTAGACACTTCGGAGCATGACATTCTTGGATGTCAGATGGTCTTTATATGAAACTCCACACCCGGCTGTTGCGCACCATACAGCGAAATTTATTTGGTTCTGCCAAAACTGCATCGTGTTGCTTTCCAGCCGTTTACCACCTCCATCGTAGTAATCTTGGGCAACCTATATTGTTCAAAGATGTTAGGGAAGTTGGTGGCAAAGCACTGTCCGGTCTAACCGTTACGGTTGGGTGTACAAGGCGGTTTAAACAACGTCTTTTTGTGTGTATTTACCTCCGACCGCGTACTTTACATTAGAGTTAAAGCTAAATGCTTTGGTATCCATTGAAAGATATTATTATGTTTGCTACTATAACTAATGTTCAAAAAAAAAGGGAGTTGTGAACTTCAAAAATTAATAGACAACTGCTGCGGAAAACGCCGGGTAGGCCTTAGATCAATCACCTTCACGGTTGGATGGCAGAATGTGGGGAAGAGTGAAGGGTTTTACTATGTGAAGGATGGACAACAATTAGGTGTAAAGCTGCCTCACGGACTGTGGGAATAAGACAGCTCAAAGATTTTGTCAACTCAGAGCTTGACGGTATAATCAACCTCACAGTATCGAATGCTACCGGGCTCACAACAATGATCATCAGCAGTGATGTAGTGGTCTCCCCGGGGTTGGGTATTCAACTCGGTTTTAGAGAGACATACTCCTCAAAGGAGTGTTCACCCCGGGTGAGTACGTCGGTGATAACCCGGTGGACTTCACCTTCACGAAAACTCTCAGGGTGCACCTGGATCGGGTGAACACATCGTACAACACGATAGACGGATCCCCCAGCACATTACTGAAAACTGTGCCCGCCAGCGATTGTTTCTATGGCGAGACTGTAACCTTAGACTTCCCACACCCAGAGATGAAAGTTTTGGAATCGGGACACATCCACGAGTTGAAGATTTATATTCTTGATGATAAAGGGCGAGAGTTGAATAACGATTACCCGATTTCGGTCGTCCTAGAAATTTCAAATTAATTAATAATTTTGAAAAAATTAGAATTAAACGCATGTTCGTAATATATATTATCAACATTATGAGTATATACGGACCAGGTAGTTCTTCCGATTGGGTGACAAATTCAAATAATTTGGAACCTGCAGAAGGGGGATTCATCCCGACAGAGGGTGACTTTTTAACTACCCAAAAAACAAAGGCCTTGATTAATAGAACTATATCGAGGGCCACGGACGAGATTCACAAGAGTCTACTATCACAACTTAGAGAATATGCCCTGGCTGTGAATACACAAAGTCGTGAAGAAACGCATACGGAACTAAACGAACTAGGTAAAAAAATAACCAAATTTAGAAAAGAGGCCCGGTTGGGGATTGATAAAGCCCGAGAAGACCGCCAGACTGACATTACGGAGGTTTATGATGTGTTGCGCTTAGAAGACTCTCTCAGCAAAGAAGCTACACTTGCTGAATTAGACGGGAAAATAATCGATTTTCGAAATGAGGCCACGTCGGGTATGAGAAAGCACGAGAAGACCACCAGGCGGACCTTATGAAGGCTTATGAGGTGTTGCGCTCAGAGGACTCTCTCATCAGAGAAGCGACACTTACTGAACTAGATAAAAAAATAACCAAATTTCGAAAAGAGACCCGGTCGGGTATTGATAAAGTCCGAGAAAGACCACCAGTCTAACCTTGCAGAGGCCATTGCGGAGGCTTATGATGCGTTGCGCTTAGAGAACTCTCACAGTAAAGAATCGACACTTACCGAACTAGATGAAAAAATAGCCGAATTTATAAAAGAGACCAGGTCGGGGGTTGAGGGGGTCCGAGAAGATCACAAAGAGGCCATTGCGGAGGCTTATGGGGCGTTACGCTCAGAGAACTCTCTCAACAGAGAAGCGGCACTTACTGACCTATATGAAAAAATAACCGAATTTAAAAAAGAGACCCGGTTTGATCTTGATGGAGTCCGAACGGGTATTGATTAAAGCCCTAGAAGACCACCAGCGGATATTACGGAGGCTTATAGGGTGTTGCTCTTAGAGGACTCTATCAACAGAGAAGCGACACTTACTAAACTAGATGAAAAAATAACCGAATTTCAAAAAGAGACCCGGTCGGGTATTGATAAAGCCTTAGAAGACCACCAGCAACCATTACGGAGGCTTATGATGCGTTGCGCTTAGAGGACTCTCTCAACAGAGAAGCGACACTTACTGAACTAGATGAAAAAATAACCGATAAACTGAAACATGATCGTATATCCGCGACCAAAGCTCTTGAGGATGCCTCTTATGAGATTCGTACTGAGGCATATAACGCAAACAATGCGCTTGCCGGAATAGTGAAAACAATGAAAACACCAAAACGTGTCATAACAGTTTGGGCTGAGAAGCGGGGCCCATTGGTTGTGGGGCACTATGAATATTCGTTCGGTGCCAAAGCGAGTAATAAATATGGGGGATACACTATGACAGCTGCAGGTGAAGTTATCCAAATGGCGGTCTGCTCGGTTAATGCTAATGGTAAACCTGTGGGCGCGGTCGCGATAAATATTGTAGTAGATGGGGAAGAACGGGGGGTTGGAGTCACTAAAATCTCTGGAGATAGTTCGACGGTGGTTTCGTTCTCCGGTGATGATCGAATTAGACTTTCCCAAGGTAGTTTTATTAACTTTGTTACGAAAATCGGTGACTCAGAGAGTTCTTCCACTATTGTCTCATTGTTAATTGAACTTATTGTGTAAATACTAATATATTGAAATAAATTTAACTATGAACGAATCACCGCTTCCAATTGTCAATACCGATCCACCAACACTGTATCCAACTCTCAATACCACTCCACCAACACTGTATTCAACTCTCAATACCACTCCACCAACACTGTATTCAATTAACGAAAAAAGTTCAGATTTTAGGTTGAATAATATCGTCGCTATGCAGGATATTTTGTTAGTTAGAAGAATGTGCAAATAGAAAAAGACACTCTAATAAATATGGCGCGCGGCAAACATAGCTGAAGCATCTAGTACGGTTCTGGCAAGTGTTTCTGTGTTGTGTGGGGCGGGGACTGCTGCAACGCTATCTACAATTGTAATGATTCCACTTGCAGGGGTTTTGAGTGGAATTACCGTTTTATCTGGAACACTTTGTATGGTAATTAGGGCGGCGGTGGAAAACTCGAGAAAAAAAGTAGAAAAACATGATAGAATATCCGTTCTCGCTAGGTCTAAGAAAAATATAGCATCGACGTTATGGTGTCCAAAGCGTTGGCCGATAAGAAAATATCAAATTTAGAGTTTGAATCCGTGGTGGAAGAAATGGGAGATATGAAGAATTAAAAAATGATATAAGGATCCAGGCGCGCGCCACCATGCCAAAAATTGAGTGTACTGATTGGATAAATTTAGGGTAAAACTTGGAAATAAAGTCGAGGAAATGTTACAGCACCATTATATAAATAATTAAAAAAATTTAAAAAAAAGTAGTATAGAGGGAGTCAAAATGATACCACCCTCTATACTACTAAAAATAATTAAAAAAAATAATAAAAAATAAAATAAATAATAATAAAATCTTAATTTTCCTAATTTTTTCAAAATTATATTGGTGCAGTAAACAAATTTACATACCTATACAACATGTGTTTTTCACTGAGAATTATCGGCTCTGTTTACCTCGGCTATCAATTTACGCATGGGCCATAACCCGTGTAATTGAAACATTGTCGTTACAACATAAATTAATTACTATGTAATAATAGGGAGTGTTCAGCTTTAAATTATTAAAAAAAAATATAAAATTAAAATTATATTAATTAACAAAATAACGAACCATCACATGTTTTCTTTCGCCAATAGGTATTAATAAATAATTATAATATGCACACCATTTGTATGTTGTATAGGAAAACTGATGAGTATATATGTTTGTTGACCTTACAACAATTGGTCTCATCTCGTGTGTGCTATGTTGTTGATCCGGTATGACGTCCGTCTCGTCTGTTTAATGGTAGCAGTCTATGCATATGTGTGTATTTGGCGATGTAATTGTGTAGCTCAAAGGTGCCGGCCTAAAAGATTTCTGCCTAAGAGCTTTGCAATTTCGGAAACCAAATTCACACATAGGCTCGTCTTACTTCGCTGGTTTCTCTTAATAGAGGAATTGGCAATGGGGTTCAAGGCGACCCAGAATGTGAGCCAACAGATGCGTGGGCTTAAGAAAGGTCCCAACACCCAGTGGCTGGGTGCCGGCTAGAAATCTGCCCAGTCGCTGGGGGTGTTGTGCACGAGTGGAGGCTTTTGCTATTTTTTTTTTTAATTTTTACAAATTATTAATATCTTTATACGCGATAGACCTAATCGTGTAATCTCTCTATAAAATGGACACCTAATTTACATGTTCATAACACGTGTAATTGGAACATTGTCGTCTGCTTGGTGTGATTATAACATAAATTAGTTCTGTTCAATAATTTTCAATTTCTTCTAATAATTTTCAATTTCTTCGTTAAAAGCGATATTGTAGAAACGCATATCCGTAAACGAATCTTTGATTTTTAAACTGTTTTATAAAATTAGTTTGATAATGTTTCGGTAGTGTTTACGATCCTATTTAGTCGCTTCATTATATAAATTTGATACTTATACCGGCGACATAATTGCCGGTTTAATATTGTAAATGCAACGTTTTTATCGCAGCGTAATAAATTACGCTGATATTTCATGTATTCGATATCACATAGTATTGTCATTTTACCGTGTTTTAATACTGTAGAAACAACAGCGTAAAATCCTTCATCCAAATCATTATAAACGTCCAATTCGTTGTGTATTTTATTATCCATTTTGTTATAATATTTTATTATAACCTATTAAATTTATATGTTCAATTGGACGTGAAAACAACATGATGTATTTATGACACCAATTTTGAATATTTCGTGGTTGGTGGGAGACAATTTCATCGTTAACTATTTTTTTGATTTTTTGGGGGTGGTGGAGTAGTATAGAGGGTGGAGAAATGATGCCACCGTTAGGTGGTATCATTTTGACTCCCTCTATACTACTCCATGTAATAAGGAAGTTACTTATCCAGTTTCCCACTTGTAAACTTGTAAGCAGCGAAACCGGTTGGAAACATATAACTTTAAAAAAAAAATAAATAAATATGGCTGGTACTCAAAATGTGCAAAAGTGCTCTACTAGATTCCACTAGTCTGGAATTCTTGTTTTGGATAATATTATCAATTAACAGCTGTTTTAATATGGTTAAAACCTACTTGATATAGCCAACACCTTGAGCCAACCAGACATGATGAAAGCCAATACTAAATACATGTAAAAGTGCTTTAAAAAGGGATGTCCAATCTGTGTTCATTGATTAATCATAGCGTTCAACATCATTTTATGAACAACATTTATATATTTACGATCTATCGCCAGAGTTAGCTTAAACCGATACGTGATAATATTATGGAACCTGTTTGACTGTATAGATGTCCCTCTTAATAAACTTTCACAAAGCTGTAAGTGCATTCGTTCAATCTGATTAGCTTGGCTAAAGCCCCAAAGTTCCTCTTCGTAATTTAGAACAGGTAATACTAGTATATCAAATAAATGTAACACATACTTTGGTGTGATGTCCGTGAACAGATACAGGTATTTGTTAAATTTGAGCATAGCCTTTTGCGCTTGCCCGGATAATGTAGTTTGAGCGTTCACAAATGACCCGCCTGTAGAAAATGCAATGCAAAGATAAGAAAACTTGGATACAAGTTATATTTAATCAGAGTTATTGTAATAAAAATGTGTATTTAAAGGCAGTCTATCACCCTTACGGGAAACCGTACTTTGTAGAGTTACATGTATCAATATTTATTACCGTCAATTTCCGTCTTTGCCAATACTCATAAAGACTATTTAAACCCTTTATTTTGCAAACCCTCCGCCGATTCAAAAAATATAATTATGCCATCAGAAAATAACAACACGAATAAGTTTGCCATTCTTATATCTACACCGTCTAGACCTCCATGACACAGTTCATCTTCAAGATCGTTTATACATAGTGAATACAAATCCATATCTGGCCAGCCAAGGGATAATGGACCACTCGATTGAAAATTACGGGGTTTTGCATTTTAAAAAATATTAATTATTTTATGATTTACATTTATAATACATTTTCATTAAACTGCAAATACATGCACGTCGAAAAGAATTAACAAATGTAATAAAGTGAAATCATGAAGTTGCAAACTGATTGCCAAAATCCGCGTTACGAGTCTGTTGATATAATTCGTTATGGAAACGTCTCCAGATTTGGCGTAACGGTAGTGTGTGATGTAGCCATTGGCTATAAGTGGTCCACATTACAAAACTGTATATCTTATGAACTCGGAGAATATGTGATTATGGTATGTGACGTCGGTTTAAGAACATTACATCTAAAACTGACTTTCTCTGCGTGCGAAGTCATAGCAATCGGAAACAAAGTTTTATATCTTCACAACTACTTTCTTCTTTTCTTCGATTTAACGACTGCACTGGCTCGTGGACCGTGCATGCCGTGTGCATGAAGCACAAATCCGATTTGCGTTTAAATTTAGAAAGTTTAGTTGTATGCATTCAGACGAAATGGTGAATTAAAAACGGTTGCAGCTGTCGGCTGACAATTTCGCGGCTTGATTGCACACTGCAACCTATGCACCGTCTTCATAACTAAGTAAGCTATTGACTTTATATATTCACATGATACACAACTAAGATGGCTAATGCTTCCTGCATTTAAAGACTACTCGTATATTGAACTCGTATATTTTCCCTTCGCGGGTCAGATTTCACTGACAGCCAACCCACGCAATTCGATTGACTCACTCGTCCTGCGGACTCGTTAGTCAACCGAATTACGTGTCCTGACAATCGTGAACTATCTTCTGTTAGTTATTCTCTCTTCATAAGCCAGGAATTCCTTGTCTAAGGTTTCATCACAACGTAATTACGAGGAAGATAATACAACACTGGAATACCATACCTCAGTACCACTGTATGGCGTATTACTTGTTGTATTACTTCACCTCACACAGGAGCGCGCACTGTGATCACTTGAACGCGTATTGTCAGACATTGATTCGCGTTACATTCAACAGAGATTCTACTTTAACTTTCAAAAGTTGGAATCAAACACATTTTCGACATGTTCGGTTGTTTGTTCTATTGCAACCATGGATTGAAATACTATTTGTTTCTTTGATTAAATTTGTCAATTTACACATTTCTACTTTCTTTGAGGCTTTAATTTCATACTGCTCAATTTTTCTAATGTTCTATCCTTTTATCAGATTCGGCCATGACGGGTTTTGACACGCCAGTCCTCGGCGGTCCCGTAACGACTGGCGTAACGACAGGACTACAATCAGTGGCGACGGTTGTTATTGTTGACGGCACTGTCGGCGGGACGACAATAACTACAGTTACCGGCACTGCTGATAATAGTGGTGTCCCGGCATTCACATTGACCGACGATGACTTCGAAATTGATGCATCTAGTGGAGTGGTTAAGACCAAATCGACATATACAGTCGACTATGACACAGAGTCGTCATTTGAATTAACAATCACGTAAGTTATAAATACATGTACACTGTTCATAACAAGCACCTCTAGATGTGTTATGTCATCATTTATTGCATAATATGATCGCTCTCAGTGTATTAACACAGTGTAGTAAAGTCATATTACATTAGTGTAATAAATATGCAAATTAGCTCGATACATGATACAGGTTCGGTGACCAATACAGCTTCAAGATATAACTAAGTGATTATGCTATAAATATACTTTATTATTCGTGATGATTTAAATGGTATTAATAAAGCTCGTTGACAAAGTTCATAATAAAATCGACATAGCCTCGTTTCTTATGACCCATCAGAAAAGTCGTTGACTAAATATCATGTTAAATTATGACTCATGTAAGATCCTCTACTTATTTCGCATGCCAGAACACATAATTGCGTGTTAGCGATCAGCTCGGTAATACATGTACATGCATAACACTGCGCGGCCGTTTAGAATATGACATATAAGCCAAACTGTTATGTTGTCTTACTCCGATGCTGCACATGATGACGTCACGTGTTTAACACAATACACACTTATATTTACATACATGTACATGCATATCCCTATCATATAATGTATTTTGAATCTAATATCAATGTATATCATGATGGACTGTGGAGACTACATGTACATGTAAAGTATCAGGTAACTAAATGTTCACTGGCTGAATACGGTGTCGTATCCGGTATACACAGGTTCTCAAACGAGCTTTCATTTGATATGATTTTTATTAAATGAGTCACGCACATTTTTTGAACCAGCCGCTAGCAAATGGAAACGAGCTTGTTGTAATGTGTATCACTTCACCAGCCGAAATAGCAGAAATATTAAACGTTTCATTGAGCAGACGCCATTGACTATCATCGCACCTAGTTGAACATCACCACAGAGAAAAAATGTGTTCATACTAGCAATAACAATATTATAAACACGACATATTACATGATCGAATTTTCTGATCCCTTTGTAGAACCATCCTATCACATTCTAATTGTTCAGTATTTCTTCCGAGCCACTGACGCTTCTAATAACGTTTAAAATATGCTGACGTCAACATCAAACCATGTATTGCTTTGTCACCCCATTATGGATGTCATATGGAAATGTTTTGACTCTGTTCGTTTTAAGTAATGTTAGAGCATAATAACATAATGTCTACACCTTCAATACATATATAATGGAAACGGCCATTCAACGGCCATTCAACGGCCATTCAACGTGTTGCGTTCATATCTCAATACATTATATTAGCCCCACGTGTCGTCGCTGGACGTTGTTGATTGGCTACAGTTTGTTTGACGTCATTAATATCCACCACATTGCCAAGGGCCCGTAATGTCATTGGTCCATGAATTGCAACAAAATGACGTAAAATAATATAATTATTAATTTGAACACCATATTTGATTATTTATATTTTTTAAACTATCCGAAAATTCATTGTAAATATAAGTAATAGAACCATGGACAGTTGTGTTGACTGTGCTATAAACATAATTGGTCTGTGTAATGTGCATGCGGTACTTCGGACGCTACGCACTTTAAACAAACTGTTTTTCACACCGCAGTAAACGCGACAACCAATGGTTTTATTACTTAGTTACAGTTTTGCGATGATAATACAATTCGCTGCAGGTATTACATGCATTTTCCGAGTGTCATATCATATGTATGAACATTTCAAATTGGTTTCAACATGGACATATCCAGGTTATGCATATTGTTGCTATCATTCTACTGGTCGGACTGCGTCACATTACCTTACCGACTACATGTAACATATTCAGTGTAATGACGCAACGTTAACAAATTCGCACTCTTTTCAACGAACACCGTGTTACATAAAACGTTACATGATAAATAAAAGTACCCGTTTTCTAGCATAGCCTTGCCTGAAAAAAAATTATATATCAAAACCCAATAGCCTGGCATTCTCTGCATGTATACAATACACATAATTATATCAATTTTATATATTACCAGCGCCGCCGATAATGTTGACGCTACTACGATAGCAACGTTAACCCTGACCGTGAACGTGAACGACCTACCGACGTTTACATCGCCGACCTTTTGCTGGGAGATTGCCAGCGACGCCGCCGTCGGTAAGTACACTACAACCTGCGCTAATCTTGCGAATATTTGTAATTGTCCTTATTTCAAAATACTGCAATATTGTGTCTGGAATCCACAGGCATTCGGCGTGTTTCGGCTTGGATCGGTATAATTATATACATATGAACAAGGCTTTTAACTTTGAACACGAAAACAAAATAACATGATTAAAATTGTAATTTTCTATGCATTCTATGTATTTCTGCAGGATATCGATAATTCTCAAATAACCATATGAACTTGCCACTTCAATATTGACGTTAAAGCCTTAAACACATTATATCATTTGTTATGATACGATGTTGTCTCCGACCTAGGGAAAAAAAGGTGTAATTCGATATTATTTGCATGAATATGTTCTAAATATGTTATTTTAGCAAGATAACAATAATTCTCAAATGGACATGTTTACTTTCCGCCAAAATATATATTCACATTAGCGTTAAAAAAATCGCGGAATGTGTTATGATACGAGGTTGTGTCCGACCAAAGTTAGAAGCCTTGTTGATATATATACATATATATAGTTATACCGATGAAAGCCGAAACATGCCGAATATCTGTGCTGAAATGAAGCTGCTTGATGGATTGATCCTGAGTTCTGCTACAGCTCAGGCTCAATCAAACAAATTGCTTCATTGAAATTGCCAATATGTGTTCAGAAACGTTGAGTATCTGGACTAGATTAACGCAGGAGGCGGTGTATCACTGCGGCTGTACACCAATCCGTAAACCACATTCAACCAATGAATGGTTAGCTTATTATTACGTGACATCAGATTATAACTCCAATTGTAATTCCAGTCCGTCGCCCAGTCAAGAGCAGCTCGACATTGCAAATGCGAATAATTAAACACATAGTATGTACAGATGGTTCGTTATGCTATATTTATTTGTTTTCTTGGACCATCAAGACCATAAATGAAGTTGATTTCACAGAAGTAAATTCTACTGCAGACAAGATATGAGCGGTGTTCAACCGTGAGTCAAACGTGGTCCAAACGCACATTTATTAACTCGTATTCGTGATAGCAAATACAATTCCAGTATTCCGTTTGCAAATGTCTGAAAACTGTTTTCTATCTATTCCAGTAGTATGTATAACCGTATTCCAGAGACACAAACACTATCTAACAAAATCGTTTTCCGTTTTCCGTATTCTGTTTTGTTTTTAAATTAAACCGCCCTTTCTCCATGACGTAGCATTTCTCCAAAACCCATGCGCAGTGAAACAAAAGAGCCAAACGAGTGTTCCCGAATCTCTGTACGTGATATAAAAACGGTCAATCATTTCCGATGAAACCGCTTTCGCCGTTGTTGTATCAATACACATGCGCAGTGAAGACAGACACATCGGGGAGCGCACAGAAACCCAAAACATCTAGATTGGTCACTAAGCGAGGCTTACGGAATACCCCCTGCGTGGGCCCAGGTACCCCTAAAATATGTAAACATTTCCAAGTGTGTGGGCTTGTGACCTTGACTCTGGACTTAGCGGGAGCGGTATGAACGTGAAATTGTCACAGGGTGGTAGAGGTCCATTGGAGCAATACGTGTGTGAAATGTGAAGCAGATCCGAGCAAGGAAATAGAAGTTATAACCGATTTATCTGATGTTAAGTTTTGTAAAGAGACTAAGTATGTGACCTTGACCTCTCGATCAGCATGATAGTAGAGCCTTAGAGGAATGCATGCATGCAATATTAAGAATTTTCAATGAAATAAATAGAAGTTATAACATATATCTCTCATGTTAAGTTTTGTAAAGAGACTAAGTATATATATATATATATATGTAACCTTGACCTTGGGATCAGTGGGGGTTGTATATTTGTCACAGCATGATAGTACAACCTTAGAGGAATGCACAAGTGAAACAATAATAATTTTCAATGAAGGAAATAGAAGTTATAACTTATTTCTCTGATGTTAAGTTTCAGCGGGAGTTGGACGGTCGTGGATTTGGCACAGCATGGTAGTATAGCCTTACAATAATGCATATGTGAAATATTAAGCAATTTATATGAAGGAAATATAAGTTATAACAATATTTCTCTAATGTTAAGTTTTGTAAGGAGACTAAGAATTTGACCTTGATCATGGGATCAGCGGGGGTTGGACGGTCGTGGATTTGGCACGGCATTTTAGTAGAGCCTTACAGGAATGCATGTGTGAACTATTAAGCATTTTAGATGAAGGAAATAGAAGTTATAATAATATTTCTCTGATGTTAAGTTTTGTAAAGAGACTAAGTATTTGACCTTGATCATGGGATCAGCGGGGGTTGGATGGTCGTGGATTTGGCACAGCATGGTAGTAGAGCCTTACAGGAATGCATGTGTGAAATATTACGCATTTTAGATGAAGGAAATAGAAGTTATAACACTATTTCTCTGATGTTAAGTTTTGTAAAGAGGCTAAGTATTTTACCTTGACCATGGGAACAGCGGGGGTTGGACGGTCGTGGATTTGGCACAGCATTTTAGCCTTACAGGAATGCATGTGTGAAATATTAAGCATTTTAGATGAAGGAAATTGAAGTTATAACAATATTTATCTGATGTTATGTTTTGTAAAGATACTAAGTATTTGACCTTGACGTTGAGATCAGCTGGGGTTGGACCGTCGTGGATTTGGCACAGCATCGTAGTAGAGCCTTACAGGAATGCATACGTGAAATATTAAGCATCTTAGATGAAGGACATAGAAGTTATAACAATATTTCTCTGATGTTAAGTTTTGTAAAGAGACTAAGTATTTGACCTTGACCTTGAGATTAGCGGGGGTCGGACAGTCGTGAATTTAGCACAGCATGGTAGTAAAGCCTTACAGGAATGCATGTGTGAAATATTAAGCATTTTAGATGAAGGAAATAGAAGTTATAACAATATTTATCTGATGTTAAGTTTACGGACGGACGCACGGACGGACGGACGGACGGACGGATGCCACCCCCCCCCCCCCCCACAAATCGTAGCGTGGGTATACAAACTCGATTTTCTGGCAAACGTAAGCAAAACGTGGGTCAAACAAAAACGACAGGTGAAAACTAGGAAAAAAACGCAGGGGCTACTGTATTTACGAAGATACTTTTTTGACTGCCTGCCTCGCTTCGAACTCAATGCAGACTATGTTGATCAAAGAGGATATGTTTTCATGTATTTGTTAAATGAATATGAATAAGAGTATCCATCATAATGTATGCACTGGTATGGGATTAAGAGTATTCCATATATACTCCGGTGTGTGACAAGGATATTCCACCCGAGTGGTCAGAATATGTTGTCAGAAACGAGGCTTTGCCGAGTTTCTGACGACATATTCTGACCACGAGTGTGGAATATCCTTAGTCACACACCGGAGTATATCTGAAATACTTTTTCTCGCATACCTACTAAGTCCAGAATCATGTTTAGCCATAGTACGCCATCAACGAACCACCATAGTATAATACTAACTTTTTTTCTTTATATGCTATCTCGAATACAACCACTCAATCGCATTACCCGTATCAACAAATGGGTGTAAACAAAGTTTACACCAACAAATTAGAGTCTCCTACATTGGATCGAAACATTTAACACATAACGGCCCACTAAAAATACGGTCTGAAGACGCCCATGACAACATGTGTAAACCCAATTACTACATACACAAAATAAATAGGACGTAGTACGAGACAAACTCATATAAATATTGAAAATAGACCATATATCCTCGATTCAAATTTGTACAATAATGTTTACAGAATCATTTTATGTTTTTATTTTGAGTATTTATTGCAATTCCGAGACGCTGTCTTCAATTACGCAAATATCAGTCCGCCGAAAGTTTCACTCCGACGGACATTTGTCATTTCAACACATTGCCGTTTTCAAGAAATTCTTGCTCACTGGATTATTAAACAAATATTCCAATCACAATCAACTGTCACTATACATATGTTTGGGGAAGAATCAACAACATACGAGGTAAATAGTTTGCTGTCAATTACATGTGTTTTTTTTTTATAATAATGTTCGGCCAACTGATTTACAGACGCCCCTTACACAACTCGTCCCACAAATTTACTCAAATTTGATAAAACTGGATAAAACCTGAAATAAATAATAGCCTATGTAGAACCCGCTTTTGTCCATCTACCACTTTTGTTCACGTGTACGATTAAGCCAGGGAAAACAACTTAGTCGTTTTTGAATCAAATTAAACCTTATAGGGCGTCGTTGAATAACTTAGACACTTTTGAAGACGTTTTGATATCGGTGAACTTTAGTGGGTGACAAAAGTGGTTGATGTTAGAA
>CM055280.1:16129119-16180605 GCA_029237695.1 Conchocele bisecta | reverse complement strand
AACATGCACAAAGTAAACACAGTGATTGTTGTGGAAGGCATATGCTGGTTTCCATCGTTGATTACGTATTGGAATTTTGTTTTTTAAATTAATACTACAGCTACAGCTAAGACATATCCAATCAAACTGCTTGACAGCGAGATGATATTACCAATAGATGTTCAGAAACGTTGACATCATGGCAACATTAACGCAGGCGGTGGTGTATGGGAGGTGATATTACCAATAGATGTTCAGAAACGTTGACATCGTGGCAAGATTAACACAGGCGGTGGTGTATGGGAGATGATATTACCAATAGATGTTCAGAAACGTTGATAAAATATTTACAAAATTTAAAATTGATATTTCCCGTAATTGACGTCGAAAGCTGACGATATTTTAAAGCTAATTTTACAACAAATTCAAATCGCGCATCTTTCTACATGCAAGTGAACTTAAATGATTCGATGTATAAAACGTAGTAATGTGATTTTGTAATTTGAAATGATCTGCTTCTCTGTGGGTGGTTTCTCATCATAAACCAACCATACTTACATACATGCAAACGAGTGAGTAAAATGGACTACATTTAGACGTAGACAATATCTTGTCAATATTATCAATGTCTTTATTTCAAAATACTTGGATATTGTGCTTGCAATCAAACAGCTTGATTGGCTGAGCTGGAGTTTTGCTACAACTCATGCTCAGACAATCGAATTTCTTGATTGCCAGTTGGTATTGCCAAAATATAATTGGGCCGCGCCATACGAATACCGGGCTTAATGACAACGTCATGAAAAGCGGTAAACGACGTCGGAAAAACGACGTTTCAAATTGTCTAGCGTCGCTGTAAAAGTTCACAGTTTGCCCTCCCATTTACGTTTACTGGTGTCAGTTAACATTAAGTGTGAACAGAAAACGGAAAATGATAACTTACTGAAACTTTCACTAATATGAGACGCGATACCTTGTACCTCGGTACACATATTATGACGTCATGACTTGACGTCATTGAACGTGCTTACATGTTTGACGTTATGGCCATTGTGTCGTGACAAAATATTATAGCAAGGATACTTGCACGAGTTCCTCGCAGCATCAATGACTTAGAAATGCTATACATTGTCGCCTAACTGTCGTTCGTTGATATTTTTACTCTGTTTCGTCGGTTGTCCTTATGAATTCAAAATGGTGAACGCATAATTTAACTGCCTACATATCAGCGAAGTATTCGCTTACACTGCACTTTGATTCCTAAATAATCTTAAATATGAACAACCTAGTGTATGCCAACGATATTACCATCTATTATCTTGGTAAATCGAGACGTTTGAACAATTATATCCAGTACTTAGCGAATGATATGCCATTTAATGCCACTCATTTTATCATAAATGGAGGTAGACACGCAGCAATATATTGACATAAATATCCGGGGTTTGTATTGAATTTAAAATAAATGCATCAACATATTAATTGGAAATGTGATGGTCATAAACTTGCTTTTGTAGTCGAAAGTGCTTGTGTAGTATCAAATCATCAGTTTATTATTTGACTGCATAATAATGTAGATCAGGCGATGGTAATGCGATCCTCAAGAAAGACACACGGTGACAATTATAAGGTATCACGCTACAAAATCTGTCCGGTATCGTGTTTTGTCATAAAGTTAATGTTATAAGCGGCCTACTGCCTACTTTAAAATATGTCGTCGCATACGAAATGTTAAATGATGTCGCTATTATTCCCCAAAATTATTTCAGACAGCAGCAAACAACAGGGAAACGCCTCACTCTGCATTATTTGAAAATTATTCATACGAAATTACGTTACTTGGGCCGCAATCCAAAACATAACGTTACATTAGCAACTGCAACACGAGCCATAAACATTATTTTCATACTTTGTCTTGGCCTAATGGGAGACACTTAGCCAGGCTACGAGATATCCAAATTTGGTTGACATGCGATCAAAGATGACAAATCTATAGGACTTGTTCGGATCAACACCCCTTGTATACGCCGTTGATAAAAACGTAGTAATTTCGACGTCATTGATCTAACACGTCATATACGTTTTTACCACGCGTCATAAAACAACTTCTAAAAATGAAACATAATTGGGATACATTGATAATTTTGGCGGCATATGGCTTTTAAAAGATGTACAATTCAGAACACGCGAAAATGTAAAAACTGAAAATGTTGTCATTAAGCCCGGTTTTCGCACGGCACTGCTCATATATTTTTGGCGTTCGTAGTTGTGCAAAAAGTACACACAATATAATGTTGACTTTGCCCAAGGTTACGTGTCGTTTGTCAATTATTCACTAATAGTATAACATTATACACACACTTCTTCAAATCAACCTACATGGCAGGCCTATTCGTTTACTACTCCATTACGCTTAAACGTTCTTATTGACTATAATGTATACTAGGCAATGTGCGATGGTCGATATACTAGTCATGGTGTGTTGGCTGACTGATCAAGTGCTATACTCGGCATCGCCGACTGATCAAATGTTATACTGGGATTGTTGAGATTGCCAACTGATCAAGCGCTATAATGGGCATGGTGCGATGGCCGACTGATCAAGTGCTATGCTAGTCATGGTGTGTTGGATGACAGATCAAGTGCTACACTGGGCATGGCCGACTGATCAAGTGCTATACTGGGCATGGTGAGATGGCCAACTGACCAAGTGCTATACTACTCTTGGTGCGATAGCCGACTGATCAAGTTCTATACTAGTCATGGTGCGTTGGCAGACTGATCAAGTGCTCGACTGGGCATGGCCGACTGATCAAGTGCTATACTTGACATGGTGAGATGGCCAACAGATCAAGTACAATACAGGGCATGGCGCGATGGTCGACGGACCAAGTGCTACATGTATACTAGTTATGGTGTGATGGCCCAATGATCATGTGCAATACTAGTCATGGTGCGATGGTCGACTGGTCAAGAGCTAAAATAGTCATGGACTGATGGACGACTGATCAAGTGCTAAACTAGTCATGGTGTGAAGGCTGACTGATCAAGTGCTATACTGGGCATGGTGCGATAGCCGGTGATCAAGTGCTATGCTGGGCATGGTGCGATAGCCAGTGATCAGGTGCTATACTGGGCATGGTGTGGTAGCTGACTGATAAGGTGCTGTACTAGTTAAGATGCGATGGCCGCCTGATAAAATTCTATACTGGGCATGGTGAGATAGCCGGTGATCATGTGCTATACTGGGCATGGTGCGATGGCCGACTGATCAAGTGCTATACTAGTTATGGTGCAATTGCCGACTGATCAAGTGCTATACTAGTCATGGTGCGATGGCTGACTGATCAAATGCTATACTGGGCATGGTGCGATAGCCGGTGATCAGATGCTATAGTGGGCATGGTGCGACAGCCGGTGATCAGGTGCTATACTGGGCATGGTGCGATAGCCGCTGATCAGATGCTGTACTGGGCATGGTGTGGTGGCCGACTGATAATATGCTGTACTAGTTATGGTGCGATGGCCGACTGATCAAGTGCTATGCTAGTCATGGTACAATGGCCGACTGATCAAGTGCTATACTGGGCATGGTGAGATAGCCGGTGATCGGGTGCCATACTGGGTATGGTGCGATGACCGACCGATCAATTGCTATGCTAGTCATGGTGCAATGGTCGACTGATCAAGTACTATACTAGTCACGGTGCGATGGCTGACTGATCAAGTGATATACTGGGCATGATGAGATAGCCGGTGATCAAGTGCTATACTGGGCATGGTGCGATAGCCGGTGATCAGATGCTATACTGGGCATGGTGTGTTGGCCGACTGATAAGATGCTGTACTAGTCATGGTGCATTGGCCGACTGATCAAGTGCTATACTAGACATGGTGCGATGGCCTACTGATCAAGTGCTATACTAATCATGGTGCGATGGCTGACTAATCAAGTGCTAATCTGGTCCTGCTGTGATGGCCGACTGATCAAGTGCTATACTGGGCATGGTGAGATAGCGGGTGATCAAGTGCTATACTGGGCATGGTGAGATAGCCGGTGATCTGAGCATGATGCGATAGCCGGTGATCAGGTGTTATAATGGGCATGGTGCGATAGCCGTTGATCAGGTGCCATACTGGTTATGGTGTGGTGGCCGACTGATCAAGTGCTATACTAGTCATGGTGCAATGGCCGACTGATCAAGTGCTATACTGGGCATGGTGAGATGGCCGACTGATCAAGTGCTATACTAGTCATGGTGCCATGCCTGACTGATCAAGTGCTATACTGGGCATGGTGCGATAGCCGGTGATCAAGTGCTATTTTTGGCATGGTGCGATAGCCGGTGATCAGGTGCTATAATGGGCATGGTGCGATAGCCGCTGATCAGGTGCTATACTGGGCATGGTGTGGTGGCCGACTGATAAGATGCTGTACTAGTTATGGTGTGATGGCCGACTGATCAAGTGCTATGCTAGTAATGATGCAATGGCCGACTGATCAAGAGCTATACTCGGCATGATGAGATAGCCGGTGATCAAGTGCTATACTGGGCATGGTGCGATGACCGACTGATCAATTGCTATGCTGGTCATGGTGCAATGGCCGACTGATCAAGTGCTATGCTGGGCATGGTGAGATAGCCGGTGATCAGGTGCTATTTTTGGCATGGTGCGATAGCCGGTGATCAGGTGCTATAATGGGCATGGTGCGATGACCGACTGATCAAGTGCTATGGTAGTCATGATGCAATGGCCGACTGATCAAGCGCTTTGCTGGGCATGGTGAGATAGCCGGTGATCAGGTGCTATACTGGGCATGGTGCGATGACCGACTGATCAAGTGCTATGCAAGTCATGGTGCAATGGAAGACTGATCAAGTGCTATACTGGGCATGGTGAGATAGCCGGTGATCAGGTGCTATATTGGGTATGGTGCGATGACCGACTGATCAAGTGCTATACTAGTCATGGTGCAATCGCCGACTGATCAAGTGCTATAGTAGTCACGGTGCGATGGCTGACTGATCAAGTGATATACTGGGCATGATGAGATAGCCGGTGATCAAGTGCTATACTGGGCATGGTGCGATAGCCGGTGATCAGGTGCTATATTGGGTATGGTGCGATGACCGACTGATCAAGTGGTATGCTAGTCTATACGTGCAGGTGCATTAGGTGCTAATATGGGCATGGTGAGATAGTCGGTGATCAGGTGTTATATTGGGTATGGTGCGATGACCGACTGATCAAGTGCTATACCAGTCCTGGTGCAATGGCCGACTGATCAAGTGCTATAATAGTCACGGTGGGATGGCTGACTGATCAAGTGATATACTGGGCATGATGATATAGCCGGTGATCAAGTGCTATACTGGGCATGGTGCGATAGCCGGTGATCAGATGCTATACTGGGCATGGTGTGTTGGCCGACTGATAAGATGCTGTACTAGTCATGGTGGATTGGCCGACTGATCAAGTGCTATACTAGACATGGGGCGATGGCCTACTGATCAAGTGCTATGCTAATCATGGTGCGATGGCTGACTAATCAAGTGCTAATCTAGTCCTACTGTGATGGCCGACTGATCAAGTGCTATACTGGGCATGGTGAGATAGCGGGTGATCAAGTGCTATACTGGGGATGATGCGATAGCCGGTGAATAGGTACTATACGGGGCATGATTCGATAGCCGTTGATCAGGTGCCATACTGCTGATGGTGTGGTGGCCGACTGATCAAGTACTATACTAGTCACGGTGCGATGACCGACTGATCAAGTGCTATACTGTGCATGATGAGATAGCCGGTGATCAAGTGCTATACTGGGCATGGTGCGATAGCCGGTGATCAGATTCTATACTGGGCATGGTGTGGTGGCCGACTGATAAGCTGCTGTACTAGTCATGGTGCATTGGCCGACGGATCAAGTGCTATATTAGCCATGGTGCGATCGCCTACTGATTAAGTGCTATACTAGTCATTGTGAGATGGCTGACTAATCAAGAGCTAAGTTTGTCATGGAGCGATGGCGGACTGATCAAGTGCTATACTGGGCATGGTGCGATAGCCGGTGATCATGTGCTATACTGGGCATGGTGCAATAGCCGGTGATCAGGTGCTATACTGGGTATGGTGCGATAGCCGCTGATCAGGTGCTATACTGTGTCTGGTGTGGTGGCCGACTGATAAGATTCTGTACTAGTTATGGTGCGATGACCGACTGATCAAGTGCTATACTAGTCATGGTGCAATGGTCGACTGATCAAGTGCTATACTAGTCACGGTGGGATGGCTGACTGATCAAGTGATATACTGGGCATGATGAGATAGCCGGTGATCAAGTGCTATGCTGGGCATGGTGCGATATCCGGTGATAAGATGCTATGCTGGGCTTGGTGTGTTGGCCGACTGATAAGATGCAGTACTAGTCATGGTGCATTGGCCGACTGATCAAGTGCTATGCTAGACATAGTGCGATGTCCTAATTATCAAGTGCTATACTAATCTTGGTGCGATGGCTGACTAATCAAGTGCTAAACTAGTCCTGATGTGATGGCCGATTGATCAAGTGCTATATTGGGCATGGTCAGATAGCGGGTGATCAAGTGCTATAATGGGCATGATGCGATAGCCGGTGATCAGGTGCTATAATGGGCATGGTGCGATAGCCGGTGTATAGATGCTATAAGGGGCATGGTGCGATAGCCGCTGATCAGGTATGGTGTGGTGGCCGACTGATCAAGTGCTATACTAGTCATGGTGCAATGGCCGACTGATCAAGTAATATACTGGGCATGGTGAGATAGCCGGTGCTCAGGTGCTATACTGGGCATGGTGCGATGGCCGACTAATCAAGTGCTATACTAGTCATGGTGCGATGGCTGACTGATGAAGTGCTATGCTGGGCATGGTGCGATAGCCGGTGATCAGTTTCACTACTGGGCAAGGTGTGGTGGCCGACTGATAAGCTGCTGTACTAGTCATGGTGCATTGGCCTACTGATCAAGTGCTATACTAGTCATGGTGATATCGCCCACTGATCAAGTGCTAAACTAGTCATGGTGCGATGGCTGACTAATCAAGTGCTAAGCTAGTCCTAATGCGATGGCCGGCTGATCAAGTGCTATACTGGGCATGGTGAGATAGCCGGTGATCAGGGCTATACTGGGCATGGTGCGATATCCGGTATTCAGGTGCTATACTGGGCATGGTGAGATAGCCGGTGATCAAGTGCTGTACTGAGCATGGTGCGACAGCCGGTGATCAGATGCTATACTGTGCATGGTGCGATAGCCAGTGATCAGGTGCTATACTGGGCATGGTGCGATAGCCAGTGATCAGGTGCTATACTGGGCATGGTGCTATAGCGTGTGATCAGATGCTATACTGGACATGGTGCTATAGCGTTGTGATCAGTATGCTATACTGGGCATGGTGCTTAGCGGATGCGTGTGATCAGATGCTATACTGGGCATGGTGCTATAGCGTGTGATCAGATGCTATACTGGACATGGTGCTATAGCGTGTGATCAGATGCTATACTGGGCATGGTGCTATAGCGTGTGATCAGATGCTATACTGGGCATGGTGCTATAGCGTGTGATCAGGATGCTATACTGGGCATGGTGCTATTGCGTGTGATCAGATGCTATACTGGGCATGGTGCTATATTGTGTGATCAGATGCTATACTGGGCATGGTGCGATATCCGGTGATCAGGTGTAATACTGTCATGGTGCGATGGCCGACTGATCAAATCGCATGCCATCATACATGTAACTAGATGACCGTGGCATGCATGTCGCACCTGCCGAGACATTTGATAGTGCAAAAAAAACAACTTTTGTTGCTAAAAAGATTGAGCCTGTTGACGTAAAAACATGCCGCACCTGCCGAGGCTTTGATAGTATACCGAAAAACTTTAAATAAAAAAACACATTAACCAAAAACTTTATCCTGAATGCACGCCAATGTGCCGACTATATCGCGCTGTCTGTAAGCGGGCCTAACAACAACTTTAAAGGAAATTTCAAAGTAATTTGACCTTGAAATTGGGCACAGGGGACGCACGCGTTGAACATATAATGAAAATGTGGGTGATAAATGCACAGTATGTGAAGTTCCGAGTGAATTGGTGAAGCGGTTTCAGAGATATAGTGTTCTTAAAGGTACATGTCCACTCATTAGCCACAACATGTTCTTTATATCAGAGACATCATCTAAGACATGTTCTGGCAAAATAAAAATTCATTCACCATTACCCCATGTATTTATTGACACTATTATACATTACATATCCGGCGTAAATTTGCACACTGGTATCAGGGGCGATAACCGCGTTTCCTTAAAATGGTAACAAACATTTCTATTTATTCTGTGTAATAAGTTTTTGATGTGCAATGATCATACTTTATAATCTGTTGAACATATTTTTTCTGGTCGCACATTTAAAGGTACATGCCCACTCAGTAGACACAAAATATTTGTTATATCGGAGACATCATCTGAGATGTTTTCGGGCAAAATAAACATTAATTCACCATTAATACACGTTTATTTATTCGCATTATTATACATTTTATATAAGGCGTAAATTTCCACACTGATATCAGGGGCGATAACCTCGTTTCCTTAAAATGTTACCGGACATTACAATTATTTATCTGTATTTATTTTTTAATGTGCAATGATCATACTTAATAATCTGTCGAAAATATTATTTGTTCAGGGGACACATTTAATTAGTAGAAGTAATTAAAAAATATCATGCCCCATTTGCCTATATCAATAGCCTGATACCACCGCGCGTCACTATCAGTGAAATAAACATTACTATTAAAATGATTATATCCGTATAATGGGCACTCGTAATGTATAGAACAGGTGAAATAGTAACAAAATTATACACTTATTTAATTCGTACAAAGAACATGTTGTGCCTACTTTAATCAATATAAATAATTAAAACATATCATGCCTCATTTGCATATGAACATAGCTTGTTACCACCGCGAGTCACTGTCAGTAAAATAAATGTTACTAAATGATTACCTGTATAGCGGGAACTCGTATATTTTAGAACTGGTGGATTAGTGACACAATTATACAGTTATTTAATTCCTATAAAAAAACATGTTTTGCCTACTGAGTGGGCATGTACCTTTAAAATCTTTAACCTAAATCCAAAAATAATTAACCAGACGCACGAAGTGACGTACATATGGATGTACGTACGTATGTAGGCCAATGTGGCAACTATATCGCACTGTCCACAAGCAGGCACGTCAAAAACAAATGTGAAGCTTCGATTGAATTGGCGAAGCGGTTTCCATGATATAGTGTTCTTAAAAACTTTAACCTACGATAAATAAAAACCAAACGGCCGCGGCCCGCATGTCGAGCCCACCGAGGCAATTGATAGTCTCGGGGTATATTTATTTGAAGCTTGAATTAACGTACGTAAAAGCTTTAACGCAAATTTGAAAGTAATTTGACCTTGATCTTGGGCATGTGGGTCTCATGAGTGGGCTATTGAATGAAAATACGGATGACAATAAAGAATTATTTGAAGTTTGAAGCAAACCTGAGTAAGTGTTGTGGATATATAATAAGGTATACCTGTAAAAACTTTAACACAAATTTCAAAGTCATTTGACCTTGGGGCACAGGGGCCGCATGTCAGTGGGACACACGTACGGATGGATGCACGGACGTGATTGTGACCACTATCTCTCACTTTCCGCAAGCAGGCTCGGCAAAAAAAAGCTACGGAGGGACGTCAATGTGCAGACTATATCCGCTGTCCGCAAGCGGACGCGACAAAAATTGTCCAACCACTTTTTAAAGGTGCATGCCCACTCAAAATGTTATTTATGGGCATTAAATAAATGTATAATTGTGTCACTATTCCACTAGTTATACAAATTATTACGAGTGCCCGCTATACAGATATAATCATTCGGTAATATTTATTTTACTGATAGTGACGCGCGGTGGTATCAGGATATTTTCATATGAAAAAGAGGCATGATATTTTTTAATTATTTATACTAATTAAATGCGTCACCTGAAAAATTAATATTTTCGACAGATTATAAAGTATGATCATTGCATGTATCAACAAATAAATACCGAGAATAAATAACAATGTCCATTAACATTTTAAGGAAACACGGTTATCGCCCCTGATATCAGGTGTGGTAATTTTCTTCTGATATAAAATGTATAATAATGCCAAACATTACGTGGGTAATAGTGAATGAATGCTTATTTTGCCAGAAAATGTCTCCGATGATGTGTCCGATATAAACAACATTTTGTGCCTACTCATCAGAGTGGGCGTGTATCTTTAACGATAGCTCCGCACTGTTCCGTGAGACCTATATATACGTAACTTACCTTAATTCATCAGTTACACATCAGACGCTGAATGAACTTTATTTCTCACCACACCATTTGTAGAATATTAAAGTTATTCATTAGGTTCAATAGTGCTGCTTTGACACGACGTGAAATTAAAACATGCATAACATGATCTGGAAGAATAACTATAGACCAAGCACGCATATTCAGAATCAAGTCACCTGTCCGCCAAATCCAGAATCCAACAATGTCGCAAATTTAATCCTCTATAGTAGTGTATGAACAAAATGTCACAGGCTCCTTGCAGCTTGAAATTGAAAGATATACGAGTTGAAACTGGTCTCAGAAAGTGTCCTGTCGACTATAGGATCGCGTCGAAATAACGTTAACGGAATAGGAACACTTAATTTGATACCGACGAAAACGGAAACAAAACGCTAACTTGGTGCTTAGTTTTGCCATATTATACCGTAGACCACACATATTAATTCGATTTTATATCAAAATAAGTATGAGTATGCTGGTGTATTTGTGTGCCTGATGTCTGGAACGTGGAACATTGTCAGTGACGACATTTGTTTGTCAGAGAATTTGTGAAGCCTCAAGGTCACGACTGTGTTTCTCGGGCAATAACCCGCTAGATTTTATTTGCGCACCATAATTTGTGAAGAATAAGAGAGATCAGGCCCGTACGCAGGGGGAGGTGGGTGCGACGGGTGCGTACGCACCCCCGCCCCCCCCCTAAATTCGCCGAGATCCGCTATTTTTCAAACAGTAATGTCAACAAATCTTGAATTGCATTAATATACAGGTAATTTGCATGAAAATGTCATGTTGTAACGCGTTGAAGTCAGTCAACGAGTTTGTAAAATACATATACATGTATCATATTTTGTAAACTGAAATGTAATATTATATTTATTGCATAAGCACAGCATCATGCCTGGACGTTAGATTGATCACCCAATACATTTTCCGCACTACTCTACTTTCCATATTTATTACACTAGTGATTACATATTGATTTGAATACAAACAGGATCTTACATGAGTCATAATTTACATGTAATATGGTATTTATTACACGAGTTTCTTCACTACTCTACTTATCATATTTATTACACTAGTGCATACCGATTTTACTACATAGAGGATCTGTTTGGAAGTGATTTTATTTTTATTTACCTTATATTTAAGGGTAGGAATTGGCTCAAAGACCTTCCAAACCCGGGCATTTGAGCCAAAAAATGCGTCATGTCAATAGCCGTTGGCCCGTTTGTTTCCGAATCTACTAATATCTGCGATACAGTCGAAGTATGTGCATTAAATGAAGGAGGCGATGAACCGGTTACTTTCACCTAGCTAGTTCATTCTCATATCGTGCTATGCCGGTATGTCAAAATGGCTGAGTGTGAGTGAATATGATATATGAAGACTCATCCGTAACAGCTCGGCAGAGCCTCGTCCATCCCGTTTCATAATCCTTGCCAGATATTTTCCCCATTCAAGGCACTAACCTACAATTCTATATTTATAATGCGTTTATATGTTGGTATTTAGTTAAATGACCATTGGTTACACTCATTCTGAAGATGAAAGAAACAGAGAAGATAATGCACGACGGATATTTGCCCATATATTAGTCAGCTGCAGTGAGTGGCGTGTATTAGGCTGGGAGTTGTTTAGCCTTCTGAAATAAATCTTATAGCTTATATAGTTTCGTGGAATTGATAAGGAAAGTGTCACGTACCATGCCGCCCGTCATGGTCCGAAATTTGATGTATACGATGCAGCTCACGGTCAATGATGTTTAATGTAGAGTAACGCGGGCGGCCAATTCCGGCATAAACTGCATTACTCTGTGAGATGTATGGGGAGGAAACCAGAATACCCGGGGAAAACCACATCGCAACGGCGAATAATGACTATTGCAGATAAGAGGTGATTTCACACGGGTTTGTGTTTGCATTTGGTAAGGTGGTATGCATACAAATGTCATTTCAAAGAGACACATTAAATGCACCATACACAAATTTATAATGGGCAATTCCATAACAGCGTGTTCCTACCTTGTATATGATTGGTAATTATCTGAAATATAGCAGTATATATCTAAATAATTGCTCAGAAAAGATAGAATTGCATTTAAAATTAGTATCGACCTTGATGAAAATCAGATACTAGTGAAGTTATTTTGATTTCACAATGGTTTGCATGGTTCAACATTTATTCAGCAAATCATTGACAATATGTTAAGCTTGCAGATTTTGTTTTATCGCATGATCAAGCCTGGTCTTGATTCCCATTAAGGCTTATTTTTGTTTGTTTGTCCTTTTATATGTTTTGGAAAATTATCTAATTGTTTGAACTGCAGTACTTATGTACTGGTTATTTTCCTACGGTTTTGTTTACGTAATATGCTAGCTATCTGCCTGTGGGTTATTAGTTATGTTACCGACTATAAGCAGAACTATTACGTTAGCAAATTGTATAAACCCAGTATAATTATGTGTCAAAAGTTTTCCGTATGTACATTACAACCAAATTATATCAGGTTGCCCACTGTTCCTGGTATGCGGTCGAACCACGTTACTTGTATGTAAGAACCTGTTCGAATAAAGACATACCATTAAAAGTGTTATCAAGCTAACACTTATTATCAGCCCATTGACAACTTGTACATAAACTACCCCACACATGTATATATGTTTTATATTATATTAACATATCATTTTAATTATTATGTAAATTTTAGATGTGTTTTTAAACAAGTTTTATAGTTCTTGGTTGTCCTAACTGTTAACATATTTGGGAAAGCGGGTTTACTTACTTTGGCTAAAGTTTCATCACAACTTAATTACGAAGAAAATAATACAATACTGGAATACCATATCTCATTAACACTATCTGACGTCATCTTGTTAGTCCTGTTGTATTACTTGACCACACGCCGGTGCGCGCACGATGATCGCTTGATCGCGTATTTTCAGACATGGATTAGGTTGTTTTGTTCTATTCAAACCATGGATTGACAAACTACATGTACTTGTTTCTTTGATTAGATATGTCAAGTTACACATTTCTACTTTCTTTTGAGGGTACATAAACTACCCCACACATGTATATATGTTTTATATTATATTAACATATCATTTTAATTATTATGTAAATTTTAGATGTGTTTTTAAACAAGTTTTATAGTTCTTGGTTGTCCTAACTGTTAACATATTTGGGAAAGCGGGTTTACTTACTTTGGCTAAAGTTTCATCACAACTTAATTACGAAGAAAATAATACAATACTGGAATACCATATCTCATTAACACTATCTGACGTCATCTTGTTAGTCCTGTTGTATTACTTGACCACACGCCGGTGCGCGCACGATGATCGCTTGATCGCGTATTTTCAGACATGGATTAGGTTGTTTTGTTCTATTCAAACCATGGATTGACAAACTACATGTACTTGTTTCTTTGATTAGATATGTCAAGTTACACATTTCTACTTTCTTTTGAGGCCTTAATTTCACACAGCTCCTTTAATCAACAGCGCACAACTATTTAGAGTTTTCTATCCTTTTATCAGATGCGGACATGACGGGTTTTGCCAAGCCAGTCCTCGGCGGTGCCGTAACAACTGGCGTAACGACAGGACTACAATCAGTGGCGACGGTTGTTATTGATGACGGCACTGTCGCCGGTACGACAATAACTACAGTTGAAGGCGTTTCTGGTAATAGTGGTACCATAGTATACTCCTTGACCGACAATGACTTCGAAATTGATCCATCTAGTGGAGCGGTTAAGACCAAAGCGGCATATACAGTCAACTATGGTACAAAGTCGTCGTTTACCTTAACTGTCACGTAAGTTATAAATACATGTACACTTTTCATAACATGCACCTATAGATGTGTTATGTCATCCTTTATTACATAAAATGCGCGCTCGCAGTGTATTAACACAGTGTAATAAAATCATATTACATTAATGTAATTAATATGCAAATTAGCTCGATACAGAATACAAGTTTGGTGACCAATACAGCTTCAAGACATGACTAAGTGATTATGCTATAAATATACTCTATTATTCGTGATGATTTAATATGGTATTTATTAAACTCATTGACTAAGTTCATAAGAAAATCGGCATAGCCTCGTTTCTTATGACATCAGTAAAGTCGTTGAATAAATATCATATTAAAGTATGACTCATGTAACATCCTCTACTTATTTTGCATGCCATAAAACATAATTACGTGTTAGCGATCATCTCGGTAATACATGTACATGCATAACACTGCGCGGCCGTTTAGAATATGACATATAAGCCAACATGTTATGTTGTTATACTCCGATGCTGCACATGCTGACGTCACGTTTTTATCACAATACACTCTTGTGTTTGCATGTAAAGTATCAGGTAACAAAATGTTCACTGGCAGAATACGGTGTCGTATCCCGTACACACAGTTTATTAAACGAGCTTTCATTTGATATGATTGTTATGAAACAAGTCACGCACATTTTTTGCACCAGCCGCTGGCGAAGTGCATATACAAGTACATGCTGACGAGTTTCATAAATATCATAGCAAATGGATTCGAGCTGGATGTATATCACTTCACCAAGCAAATAGCGCACATAGCAGACATCTTAGAGATGTCCAATACGTTTCAATGAGCAGACGCCATTGACTATCATCGCACCTAGTTGAACATCACCACAGAGAAAAATAGTTTTCATACTAGCAATAACAGTAATATAGATATGATCCAACATTGTGATCCCTTTGTAGGACCTTCCAATTATCAACTGTGAGCACATTCTAACATTGCAGTAGTTCTACCGAGCCACTGACGATTCTAATGACGTTTAACAGATGATGACATCAACGTCAAAACATCACTGCTTTGTCACCCCATTAGGGACGTCATTTGGAACGTCTTGACTCTGTTCGGTTTAAGTAATGTTAGAGCATAATAACAAATGTTTACACATTCCATAAACATATAAAGGAAAAGGACATTCAACGTTTTGCGTTTATATCTCAAGACATTATATTAGCCCCGCGTGACCTCGCTCCACACTATTGATTGGTTACAGTTTGTTTGACGTCATTAATATCCACCACGGTTTCATGGGCCCGTAATGTCGCTGTTCCATGAATTGCAACAAAATGACGTAAAACAATATAATTATTATTTTCAACGCCACATTTGCTTATACAGATTTTTGAAAACTATCCGAAGATGCATTGTAAATATAAGTAATACAACCATTGACAGTTGCGTTTGATATGTTACACAAATAATTGTTCTGTGCAATGTGCATGCGGTACTTCGAACGCCACAGACTTTACCGCAGTAAACGCAAAAGCCAATGATTGTATTACTTAGTTACAGTTTTGTGATGATAATACAATTCGCTGCAGATGTTACATGTTATGCCCGTGTGTGATATCATATGTATGAACATTTCAAATGTGTTACAACATGGCATATATAGGTCATACATACTTTTGCTTTCATTCTATTGGTGGGACTGCGTCACATTACGTGACCGAATACATGTAGCATCAGTGCAATGACGCGACGTTAACAAGTCCGCACTATTTTCAATGAACACCTTGTTACACGTAGGTGTGACCATCTAGCATAAAACGTTACCTGGTAAATAAAATTACTACCTATTTCTAGCCTAGCCTTGCATGATACCATTTTCTATATTAAAATCCAATAGCCTGGCATACTCTACATGGAAATAATACATGTGATCAATTTTATATATTACCAGCGCCGTTGATGCTAATACTGATGTGACAGCAACGCTAACCCTGACCGTGACCGTGATCGAGAACGACCCACCGACGTTTACGTCGCCGACCTTGTGCTGGGAGATTGCCAGCAACGCCCCCGCCGGTAAGTACACTACCACCTGTGTTAATATTTGTCATCTTCCTTATTTCAAAATACTGCAATATTGTGTCTGGAATCCACAGACATTCGGCGTATTTCGGCTGTCATCGTTATAACTCTATATATATGAACAAGGCATTTAACTTTGGTCGGACACGACATCGTATCCAAACAAAATAACATGATTAAAATTGTAATTTTCTATGCATTCTATGTATTTCTGCAGGATATCGTTAATTCTCAAATAATCATATGAACTTGCCACTACAATATTGACTTTAGAGCATTAAACACATTATATCATTTGTTATGATACGGCGTTGTGTCCGACCTAGGAAAAGGAGGTGTAATTCGCTATTATTTGCATTAACATGTTCTAACTATGTTATTTTAGTACGATAACAATAATTCGCAAATGAACATGTGTACTTTCCGCCGAAATATTCACATTAGCGCTAAGAAAATCGCGGAATGTGTTATGATACGAGGTTGTGTCCGACCAAAGTTAGAAGCCTTGTTCATAGTTATACCGATGAAAGTCGAAACACGCCGAATGCCTGTGATGGAATCAAGCGACAGCTTAGGCTCAAACAAACAAATTGCTTGATTGAAATTGCCAATACGATGATTATCTCGACTAGATTAACGCAGGAGGCTGTGTATCACTGCGGCTGTATACCAATTCGTAAACCACATTCGACCAATGAATGGTTAGCTTATTATTACATGACATCAGATTATAACTCCAATTGTAATTCCAATCCGTCGCCCAGTCAAGAGCAGCTCGACATTGCAAATGCGAATAATTAAAATCTGTATTATTAATCTGTATTATGTACAGATGATTCGTTATCATGGTTATGCTATATTTATTTGTTTTCTTGGAACAGTTATTGAGGCCATCATTTGTTATTCATTAGTAAATTAAGTTGATTTCACAGATTGATGTAAATTATAATGGAGTAGCGTCTGCGTTTGTGTTCCACTGGAAACAAGATGTGAACGTGGCGCGCCAAACGTGAGCAACACGTGGGTCAAACCAAAACACCACGTGAAAACTCGGAACAAAAACTCAGGCGATACTGTATTTACGAAGACACTTTTTTCAAATGGCTACCTCGCATCGAACTCAATGCAGACTACGTTCATCAAAGTAAAATCACAAAGTAAAATCACTACGTCTGATTTGTGACCCTGACTAGAACAGTAACATTCGTTTAAAATATTTCGAGGATATGTTTTCATGTATTGTTTAAATGAATCTGACTAAGAATATCCATCATATGCACTGGTATGGCACAACGGTTATTCCACCCGAGTGCCAGAATATGTTGTAGGAACACGAGTCTTTGCCGAGTAAATTACGATTTATTCTGATAACGAGAGTGGAATATCCTTTTCTCGCAAACTCAGAGTCCATTTCAATGTCATTTCCGAAGCCACGCCCATGTGGGATTTTTCTGTATCACACGGATATCTCACACGCCTGACCTGTCACACACTGCCGGACCAATTGTTTGTGTATTGGCTTCCAAACGTTGTCTGCATTGTTTGCAAATACACGCTCTCTACCTTGTATGTTGTTGATTGTTCCCCAAACAAATGTATAGTGACAGTTAATAGTGATTGGAATATTTGCTTAATAATCCGGTGAGCAGGAATTTCTTGAAAACGGCAACGTGTTGGTGGAAATGTTCGTCAGAGTGAAACTTTCGGCGGAGTGATATTTTGCGTAATTGAAGACAGCGTCTCGGAATTGCAATAAATACTCGAAATAAAAGCAAAAAATGATTCTGTAAACGTTATTGTATAAATTTGAATCGAGTATATATATATGGTCTATTTTCAATATTTATACTACGTCCTATTTATTTTGTGTATGTAGTAATTGGGTTTACACATGATGTCATGGGCGTCTCCAGACCGTATTTTTATTGAGCCATTATGTGTTAAATGTTTCGATCCAATGTAGAAGACTTTAATTTGTTGGTGTAAACTTTTGTACTTTGTTTACACCAATTTGTTGATACGGGTAATGCGATTGAGTGGTTGTATTACTATTGGAGATAGAATATAAAGACACAAAGTTATTATTATACCATACTGGTTCGTTGATGGCGTACTATGGCTAAAACTGATTTTGGACTTAGTAGGTATACGAGAAAAAATATTCCAGATATACTCCTGTGTGTGACAAGGATATTCCACCCTCGTGGTCAGAATATGTCATCAGAAGCGAGGCTTTGCCGAGTTTCTGACGACATATTCTGACCACGAGGGTGGAATATCCTTGTCACATACCGGAGTATATCTGGAATACCCTTAGTCACACACCAGTACATACATTATGATGGGTACTTTTTCTCGCCCCTATATAGAACATATTTGAGATTCTTAAAGTGTATATCTGACCTAGAATAATACTCAACTTTTTATTCGCTGAATTTATGTGACTTTTGACACGTCCAACGTGTTTGCCATATCAACAAATGGGTTAAAAGGAATTGGACGCTATGGCAAATTTATTGGATCATTTACGCTTATTATCAATTAATGTTAAATATCATCACCATTCAGCCCTGGCGATGCCAAAATGTACCTCGCGAATTGCTGACGACAGAAAACTTAAAACGACCTCCAGGGGTGTGACCTGTGTAATATTTCACGATTGCCTTCATGACATATTCATTGCACAAATATAAATGTTCTATTTAGTATATACCCCACCTAGCAACTTGTCTGTTTAATAACTGTCTACATTATGAAATGTGTATTGGTATTGGCATATGAATAGAGATACGGGAACTAGTGATATATCACCGGGAATTATTTTTGTCATCGATGAGGACACTCATGTGCGATTTCAATTTAAATAATTTGCAGTCTAAGTCAGCTAGACCGGTGCTCATATGAATATAGATACGGGAATCAATGGCATCTCACTGGGAATTGTTGAGGACACACATCTGCGCTGATCTTGCAAACATTTTTCCTTCAAAATACTTGTATATTCTGTTTAAAATCTACCATTTTGTTTGGCTGAACATGAAGAGTGCTACAGTCCAGGCTCAGCCAATCACACTGCTTGATAGCGTGTTGTGATTGTCAATAGATGGTCAGAAACCTTCACATCTTGGCAAGATTAACGCAGGCGGTTATGTAAAACAGGTCACTGTAGGAAAAGACCTGTCCGATGGAACATGCAGCCAAGTGACTTTCACCTTATGTACTACACGTACATGTAGGACGCACGGAATGTGCGACACAGCGCGTCATCTATACATGCATTGTTGCCAACAATTATTGAAATTCGTAAACTGTTCAAAAGTTATTAGCAAAATAAATGTTCCAAACGTACTTGTTCATATGTGTATGGTTATGCATGTACTAACGCTCATTCGAATGCATGGATACATGTACATATACATGTACATTCACGTGCATATATTTACTCTCTCAATAAACGTATATCTCCCGTTCGCTCGTGGACGGGTTACTAAAATAGGAACAGTAAAATTAATGAAAAGTGATACTTCAAAATGAAGGTGTATGAACATGCATGTCTGAATACAATGTAGGAATAATCTACACTGCACAAGTGGATAAGCCGATATGTAAGTCAGTTACTAACCTATTAAGGTGTCCATGTGTTTGTACAGTTTGGTGCTGCATGGGTACATGTACATGTAGGTTGTTCAAACACGTGGAAACCTTACATAGGTTAAGATTTATTATTTGGGAATATTGTATTTACTTTAAAGGGTGATGTTACATGGGTGATTATAATAATATATTTGTATTTTAGTTCGGATTTATAATTCGACTGTCCATTTTTCCTTTAACCCTTTGAACCAGAAAGTCCGCTATAACTGTTTATGGCAACAATGCATATCAAGATGAGCCTGCTCGTAACGAGCCGCCTCATCAGGATCTGCATTTGTATGCCACCGGGTTTCGAAGAAACGGGTGGCATATAGTGTTTGGACCGTCCGTCCGTATGTCCGTCCGTCCGTCCGTCCGTCTGTCCGGGCACACATTAGGGTACTTATGTGGCTAGCCCCACAGGGTTATGGACTTGGTAAAGGATAGGGTTGGTTACAATTAGCAACCTAAAAAATCCTTTTATGTGGCTAAAAATCGTTTTATGTGGCTAATATTTAACATGTGATAAGCCACATAAGTATAGTACTGTAAGAACGTCCGTCTGTCCGTCCGTCACACTTTTCGGTTAACCAATTTGTCACAGTTTCTCAAATATGCTGCAGGTGGCATCCGCGTTCGACAGACGCATTTCTTGTTTAAAGTAATTTTCATATATTTCTGAACGGAACATACCCCCATTTCATAAATGGACTTGTCTGACAATCATTTTGTGATGATTGGATTGGTTGCAAAATTAGCATATTAAAATACATTCCAGTACTTAGGGGTGAATGGGGTAAATGGATTGTACATGCATGATTATAATAATAGATTCGTATTTTAGTTCGGATTTCTAATTTTACTGTTAATTTTCCTCTTTAAATCTATATTTCTAGGGACAACCGTCGGCACGTACACAGCGTCCGCCGGAGCGGTCGGAACTGCGATTACCAGCTATGCCATTGACTGTACGTACATCAAGTCGCATTCACTAATCGATATGTCTATGTTATCAAATTGTATTAAATGTCAGAAAAAAATTCCCCCTTAACGCATGCATTATTTACAAGGCTTTTAGAAACTGTGTTGAACAGGGGAAACATTTCCATTATATATACTACTGTCTGTTCAACGTTTTGCTACCGACTAACTTTTGTTTTTTTAAGACATTACATCTAAAATGGGATCTACCATTACCTATACTATTGCAGGTACGTACATTTTGTTACATGAAGTCGCATTAACTAATTGTTATCTGTCGAATACTATAGTTTATTACATAAAATGGAATTTCACAGTTTAATAAAAATCATAATACACTATAGTCTGTTTCACGAAAGCTGCCCAAATTTTACGGCCATATAAACAATTCAAAAACCATATTTGTTTCGATAATATTAAATTAAAGGAAAATTTAAGAAAGAGCCTTCTTTTTATTTCGTGAAATTTGGTCAAATATTGATTTTATTGCGAAAACAAACATTTCCCCATGTTAAATCCCCATAGACATCTTCACGGAGTGAAGATGTCTATGGGGATTTAACATGGGGAATTTTTTCAGAATTTCAGAAATACTGGACCGATTTTTAAAATGTAACTTTTGTTTTCTTAGTTAGATAATTTCCAAGCTATCTACATGTAGCTAGGTTTCGGAGTCAATTTAAAAAAAAAATCGTTTTTTGACTCCTCCCACAACTCCTTTACCGTTTTCCCCCCATGTTAAATTCCCATAGACAAATCAATTTTTCGTAATAAAATCAATATTTGACCAAATTTCACGAAATGAAAAGAAGGCTCATTCTTAAATTGTCCTTTAATTTAATATTATCGAAAACAATATTTTTTTTGAATTGTTTATATGGCCGTAAAATTTGGGCAGCTTTCGTGAAACAGACTATAGTATAATCATATGCCCGCTACAGAAAACATGTTAGTTAATCAATAAAACTCCAAATTATGATGATCAGTTGATGTAATAAATCAAATATAACATTTGTGTTGATTTTATATGATATGATATTTATTAAATTAGCTGACTAAATGTCTTATGAAATCAGTAAACTTGCTTAATTAAAATAAAGATCATATTAAACCATCACTCATGTAAGATCTACTATGCATGTACATAGAAAGAAAGTTTAAATGTGAGAAGAAATTCAAGGAGATAAATATAGAATAAGTACATTTATCTAGCGTTTATAAAAGCATATCACAATTGAACCACGCCCTATAGTTTAGTTTAAACATAGTTTATTGCATATAAATACAATAGGCTCGGGCTACAAGTTCTCTCAACATTAGTTACAGCCCTCACCTAAGTGTTACAAAGTACAATAATTCAACAGCAATGGCGATACATGAATACATGTATACAGGCATATAAACACGGATACAAACCAATTAGCAAGCGATAAATATATGTTTACATAATGTATGGAATGAAAACGGACAGAAAGGTAGAGAAGAGTTGGATAGTGAGATATGAGATTTGGAGAAAGAATAAAAGTTGTTTTTGTCGCCAAGTACATATACTACATGAGCAAATCCATCAATGTATTAGTGCTAGTTGCAATAAATTTCAGTGATCATTAATAACCGGTGGTTGTGGATGATATTGACAAATCGAATGGAATACATCCGATATGGATTACGTTACATACATCTATCAACGAAGTTACTCAAATCGTTTTGTAGTTTTAATATAATTTTGTACAGAATTGAAGATAATAATATTGTTTTCATTGTTTTGTTCAGGTATGCCGTTCAAAAGCATGTGCGCGTTCAGGTTATGAAATCGTTGCAGTGACTGGCGTAGAATGAGACGCTGTGCATGATATTTGTTGCATTCAAAGAAGTAATGTTCAGCGTCTTCTACAATTTCGCTACACTCGCAGTAGGGAGTTTCTCTGATATGGTTATTGCAAAGATCGGAATTGAGACTGCTACATTTATTACGAAGTCTTGCATGCATAACTGACGAAAACCTGTCTCCCACTAAGTAATATGGTGGTATTTCATATTGAGTGTATAATTGTTTGGCGCATGCTGTTTTAAAGTGTCTAAGACTATAGTTGATTGTTAGGAAAGGAAATTGGAGTCAGAGCTTAATAATGTGGTTGAATAATGATATTGCGGGTAATTGTGCCTAAGCGACTTGGAATAATGTGATAAACACAATTTACAAATTACATTTATTTCTGGCGGATGGAGTAAGTTTGGTTTGACGCCAAGGTACACTGTTGCTGTGACTGGAGGAATGGGGCTTATGAGATTTGTGACAATGTAGCTCCTAATCACACTCCTGTAGCATGGGAACGAACTATATTGCTTGTCAGAAGCATGGTTGGCGTTTTATTGATAGAATGTCAAACAGTGAAGATCCTGATCAGACTGTGCGGACACATAGGTTGTTCCGGAGCTACACTGATCAAAACCCATAAGCCCCATGTCTACAATCACAGCCACAAATAATTCCGTACCCGTCGATTGCAGATATATTAGCCTTCGCAACGCTAATTAATATGTGTATGTATTATATAGAGGATATTACAGGAATAATGATTTAATGTGATATTTATTAAACGAGTTTACTGAATTCATAAGAAACGAGGCTGTTCTGAAAGCTGTATTGATGTTTGTAAACATGTTTTCTGTAGCGGGCTCATTTGCATATTTATTACCCTGTGTTATTAAACTGTGGACGCCCATTTTATGCAACAGAAACAGTTCTTTTTACAACAGTTTTTTTTTCAGACGACTTATGTACAATTTAGTTCGGAAATTCAATACAAATCGTCAATTATACATTTTTTAATATGTTTCATCACCTTATAATAGGAGGCTCAGTGTCCTTGCTTTCTCCGACTATATGTTAGAGCCATTTAATATCGCAATATTACTTTTCAACAGCCGGGAATACCGACACTGACTTTACGGCGACCATGGCCAACGGCGTTCTTGTCACGGCGAAAACCCCCTTGGGGAGCCCAACATACATCCTTGTGATACAGGCGGTAGATGATGGTGAGGCACCCGCTACCGGGTCTATTTCAGTCATCATTCGGCGGATGGCGGACGGAGCCACCCTACAGGAATGTATCAACGGCGTCAGCGGAATCGTTGGCAGCCTGATTGTCGTACTTACGGCGTTGACGGCAAAGTTTATGTAGGCCGTACTAGCTCGATCCTGACAAGACCGATGAAATAAATGTTTTCGTCTGCTGTTGTTTCATCTTCATTTTTTGTCGTAATGAAAATATGTTATTCTTTTTTCAGTACATTAGAATAATGTACATTAAATGTACTGGCCGAACTATTGTTTTTGGTGGGTAAAGACAATTACACAAACACAGCAGACGATAATATTTGTTTTCAGCTTTGTCGGGATTAACCCGTTCACTGGAGCAGACGGACGGTCGTTATCTGAAGTAATATACATGTATATAATATAGTTCCGCGGAGGCCCAGTGTATTCGACCACATTGTGCCAAACAGTAGTGACGTCATAAATCACGTGATACTCGCAAGTAAAGGAACTGTGTCAGATGATGAGTCATAGATTAAATGTGTGCCGTTTCGTCTTTATATGAACAGACAATTTCCGATTTTAACCAAACGCACCATTTGTCGCTTCATGACATTTCATAAATGAATAGCCATTTTACTGAACAGTATGACATATTTTAAAAATATGATAATTTCTTCAAAAGTCACGTAACTTTTTTAGCTCACCTGAGCGAAGCTCATGTGAGCTATTGTTACCGCAATGTGTCCGTCGTCGTCGTCGTCGTCGTCGTCGTCGTCGTCGTCGTCCGTGAACATTTTCAAACGTCTTCTCCTCGGTATCCATTGGGCCTATGGTCACCAAACTTCATGGTCATGGTCCTTAGGTAGGGGGATTACAAAATTGTTAAAATGACGTCACTACGTAATCCAAGATGGCCGCCGTCTAAAAATAGCACAAATTCTTAAAAAATCTTCTTCTCAAGAACCGCCAACCGGATTTCGACAAAACTTGGTAGAAATGATCGATGTACATTGCTCTTTCAAATTTGTTAAAATGGTGACCCTGGGGTTAAAAATGGGCGTGGCCCGTGGGGTCAAATTGGGGTCAAATTTTATTTTTGACTGAATATTTTCATTTCATATATCAAATTGAAGGTATCAATGAGGCAATCACTCTGGTGCATTTTTTGTCGAAATCGGATTGTTATGTCATCCAAGATGGCCGCCGAAAGGTCAAAAGGTCGTTCTTTTATTAGAGATTTCAAAATTCTCCTTCACATGAACCGCTTGGCCCATGGTAGCCAAACTTAAAAGTTATGTTCCATGGGTGAAGCCTTTTCAGATTTGTTAAAATAGAGGTCATCGCTAATCCAAGATGGCCGCGTCTAAAAATAGCATAAATTCTTAAAAAAATTTCTTCTCATGAACCGCTTGCCGGATTTCGACGAAACTTGGTAGGAATGATCGATGTATATTGCTCTTTCAAATTTGTTAAAATGGTGACCCCGGGGTCAAACATGGGCGTGGCCCGTGGGGTCAAATTGGGGTCAAATTTTATTTTTGACCGAATATGGTCATGTTATATATCAAATCGAAGGTATCAATGAGGCGATCACTCTGGTACATTTGTTGTCCAAATCGGATTGTTATGTCATCCAAGATGGCCGCAGAAATGTCAAAAGGTCGTTCTTTTATTAGAGATTTCAAAATTCTTCTTCACATGAATCGCTTGGCCCATGGTAGCCAAACTTAAAAGTTATGGTCCATGGGTGAAGCCTTTTCAGATTTGTTAAAATGGAGGTCATCGCTAATCCTAGATAGCCGCCGTCTAAAAATAGCATAAATTCTTAAAAAATCTTCTTCTCATGAACCGCTAGCCGGATTTCGACGAAACTTGGTAGAAACGTGTACATTGCTCTTTGAAAGTTGTTAAAATGGTGACCCCGGGGTCAAAAATGGGCGTGGCCCGTGGGGTCAAATTGGGGTCAAATTGTATTTTTGACTGAATATGGTCATGTCATATATCAAATTGAAGGTATCAATGAGGCGATCACTCTGGTGCAATATTTGTCGGAATCGGATTATTATGTCATCCATGATGGCCACCAAAAGGTCCATTTATTCAAGATTTTTAACGTCTTTTTCTCAGGAACCACATGGCCGATGCTGGGTGAAGCATTTTCAGATTTTGTAAAATGAGAGTCATCGCTTAATCCAAGATGACCGCCATCTAAAAATAGCACAATGAACTCAATGTCACATTCTCCTCTGGTGTTCATGGAGTCAGGTGAGCGAATTAGGGCCATCATGGCCCTCTTGTTTAAGTGACCACGTCATGCTGTAGAATCCACATACAATCTACTGACACTCTCATAGGCAGCCAGGTGATCATCCTTACCTACGTCAATATATGCTTACATATATTATGTCATCAATCGACAATCAGATACAATGGAGACTCACCCGTATGCAGGTGCTTGTTTTGGATATATGAACAGCAAACACGGGCCAATTTCGCCAACTTTATCATACCAATTCCTGACTTTTTCTTGAAATCCGTTCCCAAGGATTTGGGGAACTACTGTCTGTTCCATGTTTTCCTGCCGACGAACTTTTGACACTATCAAACATTTTAAATAAAAATAAAAATATTTACATTTACGTACTTTTTCATAAATAAAATCAATATTTGACGGAATTTCATCAAATCATTATTTCTTTTGAGCAGGGTGACGTTTTTGTTATTGATGAAAAAGTACTTACATTTAAATAGATTTAGTATTTAATGTGTTTTATAGCCAAAGGTTCGTCTGCAGCAAAACGTGGAACAAAAACTAGCTGGAAAGATCAGCAAACGACCGACTGTCGCGAATTCTGCACACTGTTCCGCATTTCTCGGATAGCTTGACACATAAGAAAGCTATATTCAAACCAATACACGATTCCAGTCGAAATTGCCTTGTTTTTGTTGTACATAAATAAAGAAACACACACCTGCAATCAGGTCGATTTACGTCTGTGAGTATGCACCATCAATTGAAGCCGTCAGCGGATGCTCCTTTGAGTTAGCCCATCCCCATCCCCCAACCCCCCCCCCCCCCACCCCCCTCGTCCACAGAGCTCTTCAATTACGTTGTTATTGAAACTACGGATGGTCCTCTGTTCCAGTGAAAGGTGGTTACGGCAGTGTTGTGGAATGTCATTCATTGGATGACATGCCAGGACTACGATAGACATACATGTACATGCTGAGATTATCCAATCACTTGTAAAATGCTAAACAACTCGCGTTACTACTGAAAAATATGAACGGCGAAGATGCTGACTTTTTGTCGGTATTGAAACATATTACTGGTCACATTTTTATTTGAATTGTCTACGACCGCTGTTTTCATTTTGAAATAACATAAGTTTTGCAATGGATACTTTGGTTATTGCAATGTTAATCTAAACCCTGACCATTTTACCTCATTTTGGATGAAATAGCGTAAACTGACGTGCATACATTTCGTTGCGCTTGGCAACTGATTGAATACTAGTTAGAATGTACAGATATATCAACGAGTGAATCACATGGCATGTACAACTGAGCCACGTGACATGTCCATCTCGCAGTCGTATTGTCTGATCCTTATATGATGCGTTATGACTCTTGTCTTACGCTGAAAGTTAGGAACTCACAATAGCCATGCACATTCATATCATACAGCTACCGATACTCAGACATTTATAACTAAATCTGATTTACATCAATCGTTTGAATGGATCTAAAACATCAAGTGTAGCGATTAAATAAAATATACAGCGCTACATGTATCGCAGTAAATAAACAATGCGTAATTATATTAATATCGACAGTTACGTGGCATTTTGTTAGTATATATCAGTGTAAATTTCAAATAAATTGTGAAACCACTAGTTCCGTTAATCGCGACAAACACTTGTTGATATATCAATGTCTTATGTGAGAGTAGGCGGCCATAGGCTGAGTACCCGGTGTATGATATTCATGACATATGGCTCCGTCTCTGGTAGTATCTCTGGTAGTACAAAACCACGTGACTTGTCAGGTACATGTATACGAACATGTGTATATTACATATATATATGCATACGGCTGATAATGAATGTACGCTGCGCGATGGTCAGTGACATATTTTATCTGCGTTTATTATGGACTTGCACATTGTATGTAATTTTACAAAAATCAATACTTTTTGGAAGTAATTGTCGAATATCGGTATGGAACGACAACTGGATAGAAATACACGTGGGTATTCGCCGGCCGCCTAGTGTACTCATAAACAAATATGTTGTTTTATTTTTATAATCCACTAGTTAGTGTTGTTTTATTATATACTATACTCACGTTTATATAATTAATAGCTGACTATATAAACGAATATGTTTGTATGACATCACACTATTGCTCGCCTATAAATGCATTGACACAGTCTAACATTTATCTTTAACAATACGTTACGGTAACCCTTATCCACTGAATCGTTAGGTAGAACATGTTTTCGTAGGAGACATAGGTACCAAGTTGCAAGGACAGGGCACTGCATTTAGTTACCTGGAGTCTGTAGGCGTTTGATGTATTGTTTACTAGTTTGATGTATCGAACGTGTTTATTTGCAAAAACTGATACATGTACTTGTGAATCAAGAATTACTGTGATTAATAAATATGTATATATTATCACTATCTTGTGTTGTTTTCGTGAAATGTTTAGGACTTACTTTGTTCTATTTATAGAGATCCGGCCCAATGATAAATACACCACCGCCTGCGCTAATCTTGTCGATATGTTTCATTTTCTTTATTTCAAAACATTTACACTGTCGTTACATTCATAATGAAAACGCCCATTTCAACGTATTGCGTTTATATCCAAGTACATTGCATTACCCCCACGTGACGTCACGCGACGTTGTTGATTCGTTAACGTTTGTTTGACATCAGTAAAATACATGACGTTCATCGTCGTTGTCAATAACGTTACTCTATTGACCGTCAACGTTGCTGTTCCAGCAATTGAGACAAATTGACGTAAAACAAGAATATTCTTAATTTTAACGCCATATTTGCTTATTTAAATTTTTGAATCTCATAAAATGCAGTGAACATATAAGTATCAAACCATGCGCTGTTGTGTTTTCTGGGGTTTTCAATGCACTTGGACTGCTTAAAGTTTGCGAGGAGTCCTTCGCACTCCACGCACTTTAAACAGGCAAAATGTATTGTAAACACCCAGTAAACGCAACAGCCAATGGTTTGTTTCTTAAATACTCGAATAGTGTGCTTTCAATCAAGCAACTTCACTGGCTGGGCCTGAGCTGTGCTACAGTTCAGGCGCAGGCAATCAAATTGTTGTTTCGGCTTATATTTAAGGGTGGGAATTGGCTCGAACACATTCCATTCCCGGGATATATAACCCAGTGAAGAAGCAGGCCGATGGTCGTCGATCTGGTATATATTTCCGAATATTGATAAACGTTAACGTTGCATTTATTCAGGCTCCAAAAGTGTGCGCCAAATATAGCAGAATCTATGCAGGTATGGTAAGCTATAATGGGAGGCCTCCTATAGCACCCATCAGCTTATCGGAGTGTGATATAGTATGGCTGGGTTTGATGGCAAGTATTTCCAACACTTGAAGACAACCGTCATATAAGTTATTTATTGCATACAATGGGTTTTCACAGTGTAATAATAATGTGTAATAAAATCATGATACACTATTATAACATGAATAAATATGCAAATGAGCCTGCTACAGAACACATGTTAGGTTATTAGCGATATTCAAATTATGATGATCTACTTATGCAATAAAGAAAATCTAACATTTCTGTTGATTTAATATGACAATTATTAAACTTGTTCACTGATTTGATAAGAAACTCGGCAGAAATCAGATAACTCGTTTTTTGTACAAATATCGTAATTAAATGATGACTCGTGTAAGATCCTCTATTTATCCCACTCCCAAAGGTATAATATTTCCTAATACTACGGGTACACACCCATTAATATGTAGACTTGAGATCACATAGACATATTTCTAAAACAATAGCGTCAGTCAGTGAAAAAGACACAAATTCATTGGAATTTGATAAAATATAATATGATTTTGGTTGATAAATATCATTGGAAGTCAACAGGAAAACACATATGATGTTGATGATGATGATGATGATGATGATGATGATGATGATGATGATGATAATGATGACGACGACGATGATGACGAAGATGATGATGATGGACAAGGATGACGATGATGATGATGATGATGATGATGATGATGATCCACCGGAATACACTGCCCGTATATAGATTTACAACGAGATCCGAAAACACATAAAACAATAGTTAACGTTGCTCCTACATACGTGTGAACTCGGTGATTGAAATCTGTGTCACGGAGGTCAATGAACATCAAGAACACTTGCTATATAGGCGCCATTCGACGCATATTTTCCTGAATATCTTACCGTTGACACTCCGGTAAAATAAGTTGTATCCTCAAGTCGATGACGTCACACTCACAGCTGGCGCAGGTTGCGAAGTTATTTCGAGAAAACTCATGCACGTTTTACCGAAATAACTGCGGGATGTCTATATATCTGAGACAAGCCATATGAGTGTGTACCTAAGAAGATGTGCGATGTCTCATAAACAATAGTTACGATATTTTCCGTAAATGATGTCGAGGTAGTTTGGAAAACGTCTGTCGAAGCGGGTTTAAATAGCACGTGCGCGTGACGCACACTTCCCACCGTCCGTGTGACAATGTAATAGTTGTATTGCATATTAACATTCTAGCAATGTCTGCCAAGACAAATGCACACTAATTCATCTAACCCGGGCTTGAGCCAATACATTTACAAATCATTCAGGCATATATGAAGTCATAATTCTGAAATATTCGGCATCATTAAACAAAATTTACCAATTCTTAAACGTACGCACAAAATGTTCTGTATAGAAAATAAATTAGTGCATAATTGTGTCACTATTCCACCAGTTCTAAAAATCACAAGTCGGCCCGCTATGCAGATAAATTAATTTAGTAATATTTATTTTTATGATAGTGATGCGCGGTGGTATCAGGCTATTTTCATATGCAAAGGAGGCATGATATTTTTTAATTATTTATTCTAATTAAATGTGTCACATGAAAAAAATAATATTTTCGACAGATTGTAAAGAAAATATTGCGCACCAACAAATAAATACAGAGAATACATAGTAATGTCCGTTAACATTTTAAGGAATCACTTGTATCGCCCCTGATATCAGTGTGGAAATTTACGTCCGATATAAAATGTATAATAATGCCTATCAATAAGTGGGGTAATGGTGGATGAATGTTTACTTTGCCAGAAAATGTCATATCTACAGAATATACACAATTAAATGTCTACATAAAGTATAACATATCTACCTAAAGTATAACATGTCTACCTAAAGTATAACATGTCTACCTAAAGTATAACATGTCTACCTAAAGTAAAACCGACTGGGTGGGAATGCACCTTTACATGTAAGCGAGATGAACGTATAGAAAGAATAGTTTCTAAATATTAAATTTATAAAAAGTAGAAACCAGCCGAAAAACCTGAAGAAGTTACTTACTAAAGCGAACTTCGACGATTCATGCACAACGCCATGAGTCACAAAGTGTAACAGATCCTATGTATTGTCTGTTTCACGAAACCTGCCCAAAGTCTACGGCTATATAAACAATGCAAACACAATAAAACAATCTGATAGTATTAAATGTTATCAAAATTTAAGAATGAAATTAGTCCAATATTGATTTGATTACGAAAAAGAGAATTTCCTCATGTTAAATTTAGCGTGAGGAAATTTTCTAATTTAAGAAATAGTCGACCGATTTTCAAAATCCAACTTTTGTTTTCTTAGTTTCATCATTTCCAACCTATCTAGACAGGTTTCGAAGTCAATTTCCGAATTGTATCGACTCTTCCTGCAGCTCATTCAGTTTCTTTTCCTCCATGTTAAATTCCCATAGGAAAATTGTGTCACAATAAAATAATCATCAAATAAAAACATTTTTGGAGGGTGACTTTTTTGTTATTGACAGAAAAGTATTTACATTAAAATGGTGTATAGATTTAATGTGTTTAAAAGCCAAATGTTCGGCGACACAACAACGTGGAACAGACAGTAGTTTATCGTGTTTATTTTTCTCTGTGTTAGTTTATTAATCGTATTATAAGATCTCTGATCTGACAAACGATTAATATTCTTACATGGAATACATTCATAATGCATAGAAAGTAGGAAAGAGAAATCCCACGGATTATATTAGTATTTATATTAGTTTGCGTTCGAAAAAAGTGTAGATTCTGATCAGACTGTGCGAATGCACATGATGATCTGGATGTACACGAGTAGAAAACCCATAAACCCTGTTTATCCAGTCATATCCACCGTTAATGCACGTAAACGGCTTGAAAATGTGCGGTGTTTATATTTTTTGAATATGTTCATATGTAAAAAATAAACATTCATTTACCATTACCCCACGTAATGATTGGCATTATTATACACTTTATATCAAACGAAAACTCCCACACTGATATCAGGGGCAATAACCGTTTTTCCTTAAAATGTTAATGGACATTATTATTTATTCTCTGTATTTATTTGTTGCTGTGCAATGATCATGCCTAATCTGTCGAAAATATTATTTTTTTCGGGTAACGCATTTAATTAGGATATATAATTAAGAAATAGCATGTCTCATTTGCATATGAAAATAACCTGATACCATATTAATACATTATTTTATCTGTGTAGAGGGCACTGGTAATTTTTAGAACTGGTAGATTAGTGACACAATTTGTTATCATTTCGTATATATGGCTGTGACTGGAGAAATGGGGCTAATTGGCTTTGCGACTAGTGAAGATCCAGATCAGCCTGTGTATCCACACACTCTGATCAGGATATGCACTGTTCGCCATACTTGTAACATACTTGTAACAAGCAATACTGATCGTTATATGGCTGCAGGAGTGTGCTATTTGATCAGGAGCTATCAGTAGCTACACTAGTCGCAAATCGCATTTGCCCCATTTCTTCAGTTACAGCCACATATCAATGTATTTCCTCCATCAGAAGCGACATTGGCAGCAAATATGCCACTCCGAACATGCCAACATAGTGGGAATACTAGTTGTGTAAATACCCACAATAATACAGTGTAACCCCACTACACCGGACACTCGGGAACAAAAGGATGTTTAACTTAGGTGTATTTCGCTCTGATTACAATGACTTTTCACATGTCACATGTCTGAGTTACAGTGGAAGATCTCCAAACCGGACACCATGAGGACCTCCCAGGGTGTCCGGTTTGGAGTGGTTCCACTGTAAATTTATTCTGGGAAACACCTATATATATAAGGTTTCCCACAATGAAGAGTGTCCCAATAGCTATGGTTAGTATTATTGTACTGGTTCATCACAATAACAATGTATTTGGATACAATTTGTTTAGCGAAACCCGTACTTTATAGGAGTTTCCCAAAACAAATGGTGTCCGAATACTTAGAGCTATCTTATTACGGTAATGGAGCAATAATAGTATTTGAAAACGTTGTAACCACCTTCGGGAATTAGATATAGATATGTGACTGTGACTGGAGAGATTGGGCTTATGGGATTTGTGAGTTTGGTCATATAACACACTCCTGTATCGCAATAACCATCTATGTTCCTTGCTAGAAGCATGACGGTATTTCATCGATGGAATGGCGAACGGTGCCGATCCTGACCAGACCGTGCGTATCTAAATTTGTCGCTAAAAAAGCAACATAAGCCCAATTTCTGCCGTCAAAGACACATATATAGACTAGTCAGATTTAGTGTACCAGCCAGGTGTCCAACAGTCTCATAAGCGCCATTTCTCCAGTCACAGCCACATATACAGACTAGTCAGACTGAGTGTGCCAGCCAAGGGTCCAACAATCCCTTAAGCCCCATTTCTCCAATCACAGCCATTTACCTTAAATGAGTTTACTGATTTCATAAGAAACGAGGCTATAACCAGTGTCTTATGAAGTCAGCCAACCAGTTTACAAATACTATATTATATTACTTAAACACAATTGTGATATTATATGTATTGCCTAAGCATAACATCATGACTGGAAGTTGATTGATCACCCAACACCTTTTCTGTAGCATAGCCTCGGTTCCTATTGGCATTGATCTGATACAAACATTCGGGTTACAACGAAGTGAAAACTGACGTTCCATTGGTTTTATGACGTCACGTGACGTTACCGAATGACGTCAATGTAATGACGCAACGTTTATATCCCAATTCGTTAATTCGTTAATGTTTGTTTGACCTCATAATAGTACATGACGTTCATCGTTGTTGTCAATAACGTCACGCTATTGACCGACAACGTTGCTGTTCCAGCAATTGAGACGAAATGACGTAAAACAATAGTATTCTTAATGTTCATGCCATATTTTCTTATTTAAATTGTTGAATCTCAGAAACTGCAGTGTACATATAAGTAATCAAACCATGCACTGTTGCGTTTACTGTGGTTCCACAGTACATTTGGTCTGCTTTAAAGTTTGCGAGTCGTCCTTCATACTCCACGCACTTTAAACATACCAAATGTATTGTCACCCCAGTAAACTCAACAGCCTATGGATGTGTTCCTTAAATACTCGAATTGTGTGCTTTATTAAGTGAAGCAACTTGACTGGCTGAGTATGAGCTGTGCTACAGTTCAGACGCTGGAAATCAAATTGTGTGATGGCAAGTATTGCCAACACTTGAGGACCACCGTCATATAAGTTATTTATTGCATAAAATTGCCTTTCACAATAATACTATAAAATACATTGCAATAAAATCATGCATAAACAATTGTAACTTGCAACATACATGTAAATATGCAAATGAGCCCGCCACAGAAAACATGTTTGGTAATTAGCGAGCTTCACATTATGATGATCTGCTTATGAAATGAAGAGAATTTAGCATCACTATAATTATTCTGTGTTGATTTAATATGATATTTATTAAACTCGTTGACTGGTTACATATGAAACTCGGCATAGCTTATGAAATCAGTAAACTTGTTTAATAAATATCATATATTAAATCATCCTCTTTTTATCCCACACCCCAATGCATACTATTTCATAATACACGGGTACACACCCATTAATATGAGTAGAATTGAGATCATATAGACATGTATTTCTAAAATAATAGCGTCAGTGAGGTCTTTAGAAACAAAGAATACCTAATTGGAGACTCGCCATGTGAGTTTGTACCTGAATAAGTTGTCCGACATTGCAAAAATGCATTGACAAGCAAGTTTTATGCTATGAATTTATCCAGTTTTTGATTTCCATAGTTTTTGATATATTTAATCCAACTTCAGAGGGTGTGCCTTTAATATTGTTTAATATAACATCGCGTTGTGCCTTTAATTTCAATTTGTTACTCTTTCCCAATTCTTGTAGGCAGGACAGTTTTCAGCATTTCGATATTGTAGCGAGGGTTTTGTACTCGTATTCTTTGATATGACACACACAGGGCCGTCAGAGGGCTGTATTTTGATTGGCTGATCTGACCGTGCTTCCTTTTACGTTGCTGGTGGATAGTTTAGCAGGTTTATTTGTGTCTCTCGGGACTTTTCACTCCCTCCATCCACCCCTTCTTCCCCTTATGGAACTATGTGAATTGGTGTTTTTCACACACTATACGCTATGAGACGTTTGGTCCTGTTTGTTTTAGGTGGGGATATATGCCCCACTTTAAACACTGATGTGCATTGCATGTATTGTCGTATGTACATGTAGATACAAGTATTGAAAACATTGTCAACCGTTGATGCCAATTATGCTTGTATTATTATGCAAATAGTCAATCGTTGGTGCAAATTATGCTTGTATTATTATGCAAATAGTCAATCGTTGGTGCAAATTATGCTTGTATTATTATGCAATATGATTCATCAGACATGTGTCTACATTGATAGTACAATGTTCAACATCCTTAATTACAGGCTCTATCAGCAAGATGATGTGTTGTGTTATTAGTGTGTTGTGAAAACAAACCATTTCCGCAATTCCTCAAGTTACTATGTGCATCGATATTTTCCAGAATGGGATTATGAATGGCATAAAATCTATTTACAGAAACTCTGAATTTGACGAAATTTCCATAGCAAATGTGGAATTCTAGTCCAAATTTGCTCTGATCCTTTCATCAACTATCGACATAATTGACGGACAATCTGTCGCTATGACGATAAAAAGGGCTTATGGGATTTGCGACCAATGTAGATCCACACAGGCAGTCTGTTCGCAATTCAGTCAGTGAAACATATCTCATGCTTCAATCCGGTTAGCGGGTGTGCTATTTGATAGGCGATATACTGGTCACCAATCGCATAAGCCCAATTTCGCAACCAACAAGCGTTATAGTTCGCACATTGTGCTTCCTGGTAACGTAATAATAATATCAAATAATCTGCCCTATTTATCAGTTTGGTCAAACAAAGTATGCTTTGATTGAGATGGTAAATAAAGCGAATGCTGCTGACACTATTGCCACTGACGATGCTGATGATGATGATGATGATGATGATGATGATGATGATGATGAAAGCAAATAAAGCGAAATGAAAAACAAATGCAAATGATGCTGATGCTGTTGCTGCTGCGGATGAAGATGATGATGGTGATGGTGATGATGATGGTGATGATGATGATGGTGGTGGTGGTGATGCTAATAATAATGATGATGATGATAACGATGATGTTGATGATGATGATGATGATGGTGATTATGATGATGATAACGATGATGATGGTGATGATGATGATGATGATGATGATGATGATGATGATGAAAGCAAATAAAGCGAAATGAAAAGCAAATGCAAATGATGCTGATGCTGTTGCTGCTGCGGATGAAGATGATGATGGTGATGATGATGGTGGATGATAGATGATGGTGGTGGTTGTGATGCTAATAATAATGATGATGATGATGATGACGATGATGTTGATGATGATGATGATGATTGGTGATTATGTTATGATGATGAATAACGATGATGATGGTGATGATGATGATGATGATGATGATGATGATGATGATGGTGATTATGATGTTGATGATGATGGTGATTATGATGATGATGACGATGATGATGATGATGATGATGATGATGATGATTGATGATGATGATGATGATGATGATGATGACGATGCTGATGATGATGATGGATGATGATGATGTTGATTATGATGATGATGACGATGATGATGGTGATGATGATGATGATGGTGATGATGATGATTGTTGATGATGGTGATGATGGTGATGATGATGATGATGGTGATGATGATGATGATGGTGGTGATTGATGATGATGATGGTGATGATGATGATGTTGATGATGGTGATGATGGTGATGATGGTGATGATGATGATGATGGTGATGATGATGATGATGATGATGATGATGGTGATGATGATGATGATGATGATGATGATGGTGGTGATGATGATGATGGTGATGATGATGGTGATGATGATGATGATGGTGATGATGATGATGATGGTGATGATGATGATGATGATGATGGTGATGATAATGGTGATGATGATGATGATGGTGATGATGATGATGATGGTGATGGTGATGATGATGATGATGATGGTGATGATGATCGTGATGATGATAATGATGACGATGATGATGATGATGCTGTATGATGATGATGATGATGATGATGATGATGATGATGATGATGGCAATGGTGATGATGATGTTTGATTGTGATGATGATGATGATGGTGATGGATGATGATGATGTGATGGTGATTATAAGGTGATGATGATGATGATGGTGATGTGTATGATGTGGTGATGTGATGATGTGATGATGATCGTGATGATGATAATGATGACGATGATGATGATGATGCTGTATGATGATGATGATGATGATGATGATGATGATGATGATGATGGCAATGGTGATGATAATAGTAATAATGATGATGATGATGCTGACGAAGATGCTACTAATGATGATGATGGCGATGACGATGATGACGATGATGACGATGATGACGATGATGAAGATGATGACGATGATGACGATGATGACGATGATGACGATGATGACGATGATGATGGTGGTTGTGATGCGGAAATAATATATAATATATATAGATGCATACCTTTCAATAAAATATAGTGACAAATATTGTATTAGGATTGCTGCCATATTTGTTAGTTTGTTTGTTTGTTGGGGTTTAACGGCCTATCAACAGCTAAGGTCATTTAAGGCCGGGTCAATGGGTTTAGTACTAAATCCCATACAGTACATGTACAAGTACATGAACATTTTCAGGTACATGTACAAATGGGGGGGGGGGGTGAAATCCCAAAATCAGAAATGAATATTTACAATAACAAAACTATATATTCAGCCCTGAAATCAGAATAATCCTAATCTGATGCCAGGTCCTCGCCACACCAGAATCACTTGGCCCTTCCCAAAAGCAGTAGGATTAGTAATAATCCTACTACGTACTTTTATAATGGGCAATAACTGCTGTCATATTATGTGATGTACGTGTCAAACGCTCCAAGTGGTGAAAGTGTCCGATAGCATGTACAAACTAAAATGGCGGAGATGGCAACACAATGCTATGTATACATGTACTATACTTTAATAAGAACATGGTCAGATATTCTTTATATAGATATTCAGTCACATCTATTTCTATAAAGTCAGTCCTTAAACGTCCGATAATACTGATCGAAGTCCGTTCGATTCTCCGATATATTCTCCAAATATCCGTTTATTCATTTTAAATATGAAACTTCAGTAACCAGGATCAAACGCACAAGTGGAGTATTTACAGACCGTTCCAATGTGGTGACCGTGTTGTCATGCCTCCGCATTTCAATGCACTGACTGACAGTCTGGGTCTATGCATTCTGTGGCGGAGTGGGTGACAGAAGTGTTGTGGGGAATATAGTGGTTTGCGTTGTATGTGTGTACTTAAAATTGAGACACGACCATATAAGTGTGTACCTAAGAACATGTGTGATATCCCATGATAAATATTTACAAATTCACAATATTTTCCGTAAATGACGTCGATAGTTTACGAACATTTCATAGGAAATGCGGACGCATATTCCGGATATGCAATATTGCACATTTTCTTAGGTACAAAATCACATAGCGTCTCTCAAAAGTGTCACGTTGCTTTCTATAGGGACCGTACACAGCTAGTTGTGAAGGACACTTTTCTAATGCTGACCGGTCTTTTCATTTACTATGAATCCTCAGGTTTCATTTTCGGAGAGTACTTATTTTTTATCTAGGAGCCGGCGTGACGTCGTTTACATGAGTGCAGTTTCGGTACGATATATATATTAAACGAGTTCACTGATGTCATAGGACCCGAGGCTGTGCCTCGTTACATACATGTATGATTCAGTGAACAAGTCTTACAGATATCATAGTAAATCAGCAAGTATTTATTTCATAATCGCCACATCATGCATTGAAGATGTACTGATAACATAACGTGTTTCTGTAGCGGTCACACTATTATTGTAATACACACAGAAAATAGTTATTTTTTTCCATCTTTATTACATATTTGTAAATGAAACAGATTTGCCTATGGGAAGTTATTAAAAAATGGCCAAACAGGAGACGGACTACTAGGTGTGAAATACAGTTCAAACTGACACCGAAATTTGCTATATAGCTCGAAAATAACCTAATAAAAAAACAGCTGTTCAATTTTAAAAATCTGTCAAGAAATATTTTATTTATTTTTTCATTAAAAATCTACTTTCATCTCTCGTGCGTGTTAAAATCCCATATGAAATATGTTGTTGGCAATTTTATATTTGACAGACTTGCACTAAATACAACATGTTTCATTAGGGCAACACATTCATTAGTTAGCCAGTTGTTTTATAATACATGTATTGCTATTTAATACGGTTAATTCCACATAATGCATCTGCGGAGTATACGTACATGTAGAACAGACACTAAGCTTACATGTACATGTATATCTCTTCTTTTATATCCAGACATGTCGTCAGTAAATGTATTCTGTATTAAAAGAGTATGCCTGTAATCAAACGTTTGCATTACTAAGTAACCCATTCAACACTACAGACCTCTATAACAGTGTAGATCCAGATGAGTCGACTAGTGACGAGCCCTCATCAGGATCTGCCTATTTTGCAAGTAATTTCCATTTATACTGGTCTGAAAATCATTCTGTGATGACTGGAGCCGTCGGAAATGTTAAATATCAAAAGTTATTTAGGGGTCTTTTAATGCAACATGGCAGAATTATGTTGTAGAATAATATGCATGTACATGTAAATGTGTTGCTAAATTTATATGTTACTAAATATATTGCACTGAAAAATACGTGCACCAGACCGCATTAATCCCGGTATTCAGATATTGATCAAGGGGTTCCGTTTTATGGGGACCAACACGCGTTATGAGAACCTGCTATTTATGGAAACATATTGCTCATGTTTTATTAAATATCTCCGCCACTAGCTGCGCGATTCAGATACAATAAAAGACACACACGTATTCCACAATATTGCGCAGTGTATCTACATGTAGCAGTTATTTCTGACGAGCCGTTTTGGTGTTATTTCGAGAAAACTTACATTTATGTAAGTTTTCTCGATATAACTCCGAAACGACTATAGCGATAAGAACGATCGGTTTGGCTAAACTATAAACAGGTAATATGGTAATTGTGAGAGATAACCGTATTTTACCGCTCGAGTGGTTGCTGAGACAATTAGCATAAGATAAATGCAGTTTATAAGAAATAATGAATTGTGTGTTCGTGACACACATTTACCGCCATACATATTTCGAAACCCGATGACAATTAGGTAAGTTTAAGTAATTCACGAGATATGGTATGTTAATGAAGTTGCGACAAATGGCCACACAATGACATATACATTTTCTGAAAAATATACGGAAAGTCCGTTTGCATGTAAGTGCCAGAATCCGTGGGGGTAGTTAAGTCAGAGTTCGATAGCTTTCACCTGAAACAACTTAATCGCGCATGCATTGTACATGTACATTGCTCGACTAATTGTCGGTGTAGCATAAAAGGGTATTTCACTAGAGATGCGCATGTCACGTATTGAGCGCAGAGAGCAGAGGCCCGTTTCACAAACAAATTTTAGTTTGTTCATAAGTTCGAACTTAAGTTATGACCGACTTAAGTCATTGCTTATTTGGTTTCACAAAACAAACTTAAGACGGTCATAACAAGTCCATCATAAGTTACAACTTATTGTTTACAGCTTTGGTATGTGCCGCGCGGGTTCGAATCCCGGTAGGGGTTTTATTTTTATGATGACTTTACTTTCCCATTATGTGTTTTGACATCTAAAATAACGGAATTGCAGTCCTAATGTTGAATATTATTCATTTTTTAAAATAATCTCATGTAGAATATACATGTCGACGTTTGTAGACTCAATCTACAGAAAATATCACAGTTTCTGTAAATATAATATTATATTGCATGGAAAATCGGACATTTTCTTAGGTACACAATCACATGGCGTGTCTCAAATGTGTAGCGTTGTAGGGACCGGACACCGCTAGGTATAGAGGACACATGTTTAGTGCATGGCCGGTCTTTTCATTTACTGTGCTTCTTCAGGGTTTTCTTTCGCAGTGTAGATATTTATTTCCAGAAGCCGACGTGACGTCATATACGTGAGTGTAGATTCGGTAAGATATATATTAAACGAGTTCACTGATGTCATCAGACACGAGGCTGTGCCTCGTTCCATACATGTATGATTAAGTAAACAATTCTTACATATAGCATAGTAAATCAGCATGTATTTATTTCATAATCGCCACATGATGCATTGAAGATGTACTGATAACATAACGTGTGTCTGTAGCGGTCTTTTTTTACATTAAGTATTACACTATTATTTTAACACACACAATACTTATTTCTAAATATAAAGTCCGTGAAATATTAATTTTATAGTGGAAAAATAGTATTTTCCTATGGGAAGTTAATCAATAATGGCCAAACAGGAGTCGGACTACCAGGTGTGAAATACAGTTCCAACTGACACCGAAATTGCTAGAAAGCTCGAAAATAAAAAGACAGCAGTTAAATTTTAAAACTTCTTTATTTATTGTTTTCCTTGAAAATCTACTTTATCTCCCGTGCGTGTTAAAATGTCATAGGAAAATATGTTGTTGGCAATATATCGATGGTCTAGTAACATAAGGTCGTAACTGCTATGCTTTAGCATAGCAGTTACGACCTTCTGTTACTAGACCATCGATATATTAGACAGAATTACATTAAATACAACATGTTTCATGAGGGCAACCCATTCATTAGTTAGCAAGTTGTTTGATAATACATGTATTGATATTTAATACGGCTAATTTCACAAAATCAATCTGCTGAGAATACGAAGAACGGACGCTGTTGTGATGCGGTTTATAAGTCGCTAAGCATACATGTATACCTCTTCTACACATTTTATATCCAGACATGTCGTCAGTAATTATATAATATATTTAAAAATGGTGATGTAATAAAACGCCTGTAATCAAATTGAATGCATTACTAAGTAACCCTTTGAACACTACAGACCTCTATAGCGGTGTTTGCAAACGGTGTAGGTCCAGATGAGATGGCTCGTGACAAGTCGGCTATTCAAGATCTGCACTTTTTGTTAATACGTTCCATTTATACTGATCTGAAAATCATTCTGTGGCGATTGGAGTTGTCGGAAATTTTAAATATCAAAAGTTATTTCGGGGTAAAAGTGATAAATAGACTCTCATAATGCAACATGGCATACTTATGTTGTAGAATAATATACATGTACATGCAGCAGCAAATGTGTTGCTAAATTGATATGTTACTAAATATAGCGAACTGAAGAATACGTACACCAAACCGCATTAATCTGATCAGGGGTTGTATTTTATGGCGGCCAACACGCGTCATGAGAACCTGTTATTTATGGAAACGTTACCTACATTTTATTAAATATCTCCGCAACTAGAGGCTCGATGTTGATGCAATAAAAGACACATTGTCTCTACCTGATGTTGCAGTTATTTCTGATGAGCCGTTTTGGAATTATTTCGAGAAAACTTACATTTATGTAAGTTTTCTCAAAATAACTGCGAAACGACTATAGCGATAAGAATTATCGGTTTGGCTAAAGTATAAACATGTAATTGTGAGAGATAACTGTAGTTTACCGCTCGAGTGGTTGATGAGACAATTAGCATAAGATAAATGCATTTTATAACAAAGAATGAATTGCGTGTTCTTGACACACATTTACCGCTATACATACATTTGTCGCTGCACAATTATGTAAGCTTACGTAATTCACGAGATATGGTATGTTAATGAAGTTGCGACAAATGACCACAAATATAAACTTTTTGCAACATATGCGGAAAGTTAATTTGCATGTAAGTGCCAGAATCCGTTTGGGTAGTTAAATCAAATGCCGATAGCTTCCACCCGGATCTACTTAATCGTGCATACATTGTATAAGTACATTGCTCGACTAATTGTCCGTGTAGCATAATATGGTATTTCACTAGAGGTGCACATGCGCGTGTCATGATTTGAGTGCAGATACCAGGACACGCCCGCCAGAGGGCACACACCGCTGAAGGATTTAGCCATGAGTGCGCCACAAGTTTTAAATGGATTAGCACCATAACATGGAATATGTATTGGATATGGACACATGTATACGGGAATGTATTGTTTAGATACTGTCTGTGTGTTGTGATGTTGCCATCAATGACCGCGGAGGTTCAACCAAAAAGGATAGAATACAAACACACAAACATAAAACACAAAATAATACGGAATTGAATGCCAATGTTTTACTTAGTTTAATAAGAACAACAGCAAGAACGTTCAGATCAAACTAGGATTTTATTCATATTATTTATGTGTTTTTGTCTTATATTTAAGGGTGGAAATTGGCTCGATGACCTTCCATACCCGGTTTTTATGTTATCAGGTAATCAGTTTTATATCTGCAACACCTGTCCTATTTACTTGCTGGTAGCAGAGTTTCGTATCCTCCGATTACAGAATGAAGTTACGTAAATAAATCCGTGTTGTTTTTCCAACTAAAACAACTTGTTATTACCCATTCCAAAGCAGAGTACTTTACCTGATAAATAGAATACCAGACTATTGTCAGGTAGCCATGTGAGGCTGTTTAAATTCCAGCCGCTGACATTTTGTGGTACCACCAGGGTGGTCATGCAGATTGAATTTATCTTTCTTAAAGGTACATACCCACTCAGTAGGAACACAATCTTTTTTGTAGGAATGAAATAAGTGTATAATTGTGTCACAATTCCACCAGTTCTAAAGATTACGAGAGGCTGCAATACAGGTATAATTATTTATAATATTTTACTGATAGTGACGCGCGTTGGTGTCAGGCTATCTTCATATGCAAATGAGGCATGGATTTTTTTAAATTATTTATACTAATTAAATGCGTCACGTAAAAAAAATAGAAATTTCAGCAGTTTATAAAGTATGATAATTGCACATCAAACAATAAATACAGAGAATAAATAGTAATGTCAGCTAACATTTTAAGGAAACACGGTCATCGCCTCTGATATCAATGTGGAAAGTCTCGTCTGATATAAAATGTATGAAAATGCCAATAAATACGCGGGGTAATGGTGAATTAATGTGTATTTTGCCGGAAATTATCTCAGATGGTATAAACACAGTTTGTGCCTACTGAGTGGGCATGTACCTTTAACAATAATTAAACCTATATTTTAATTAGTGAATATTCAGAGCAGAATGGGTGCAAGTTATCGGACAATAGATCCCACAACATCCAAACGACAAATGAAAGTAGAAGAGAATAGCAAAATGTGGTAATGGGAAAAAGTAAATAGTGGTGATGGACCTTATTGGAGTCTGTGAGAACATACATGTATGTGACAGTGTCTGGAAAAATGGGGCTTATGGGTTTTGCGACCAGTGCCGATCCAGATCAGACGGTGCATCCGCACAGTCTGATCAGGTTCTTCGCTGTTCGGTATTCCATCAAGGAAACCTCCGTAATGCTTCTAACAGGCAATATAGATCAAGATAGCGCAGTCTGCACTGCAAATTACATATACTAACCAATCAAACCATTTTATATGATCAAACTCCAAAATTGTCGCTTTATATGTTACCATTACAGACATTAAGTTAAGTAATATAATTTATAAACAATGTAAGCAAAACTAAAACATGAACAAAAATATTAAAGTTCAAACAAAATTAAGTTCTTTTTTTGAGATTTGCGAATTTGGTTATACTTAAAACGTAGAAATATGAAAAGTTTTGATTTTATTTGAATTGTTGAATGTGGTTCAAGAACTGTAGCTTTTCAATATCAGTGAATGCACATAAGAAATTTATATTGCCTTTTTTTTCAATTTTATTTCATTTTATAAATAGCAAAAATGTTCATTTGTAAATTTCATAATTTGTAAATTAATGTTTGCCCGACGATTGCAGACAATTGGCATTGATAAATGACACAACATGAGACAAGCCATGCGATATTTTACCTTAGAAGATATTTTCTGTAAATGACGTCGAAATTTGACAAATCTTTCATAGCAAATCCGGATCGTAAATTTAGTAAATACATTTCATGAGATATAGAACATCTTTACATATCTATCCACAAACCTAATGCAATGTTCGCAGAAAAAGAAACAAATTATTGCATGGTTTGAAGTGTTTCATTCCTTTCAAAACACACATAATGAACAGAAAAAAAAACTATCAAAAAAGAACGGACAAAACAACAGCGTTAAACGCATTCTCAAGCGTTATGTTAGAACTGTCGCCTTGAGAGACAAAACGGTAAAATGAACCCATATTAAGCGCCCAGAACCGATTGAAGGGGAATTTAAGAAACATTAAATTTAAATTTGTTTTGTAAACTGACAGATAATGACAATACAAACAACATGTAGAAAACCCCAATGCAAAATTATAATCCGACCAAACTTTTGCAAGTTTTCATTATTGTCCATTTTATGCAAATTTTGCAATTTTTTTAAACTCATTTTTTTTGAAAAACACAAACAAAATGTGTAATTAAAATCTAATATATTTTTACATTTTTTTCATTTTATTTCATTAAACATTATTAAAAAGTTCACGTAATAAAGTGCTGAGAAAAAAAGCACTTAGACTTAATATAAATAAAATAATTAATTGTTATTTGATGACGTCATAGTGGAACGTGCATATTTCAGCTAGCTGTCTACGCTCGTTTACTCGAAGTCCGTCGGACTGTGATAAATACTTCCAGTAAACCGAAGTTCGACGTAACGAAATCTGAACAGGACCTCTAAATATTTTCATACACGTTACGGGACGCAACTCTCATGAATTTACGACCTGTGACACACGGACTTACACTATTGCAACTTGATTGTTTTTTTTTTGTTTTTTTTTAAATTCCATTTTATAAATAACAAAAATGTTCATTTGTAAATTTCATAATTTGTAAATTAATGTTTTCCCGACTATTGCAGACAATTGGCATTGATAAATGACACAACATGAGACAAGCCATGCGATATTTTACCTTAGAAGATATTTTCTGTAAATGACGTCGAAATTTGACGAATATTTCATAGCAAATCCGGAATTAAATTCTATTCTATTTACGGAAAATATCGTAAATTTAGCAAATACTTTTCATGAGATATAGCACTTCTTCTTAGTATATCTATCCACAAACCTAATGTAATGTTCGCAGAAGAAGAAACACAAATTATTGCATGGTTTGAAGTGTTTCTTTCGTTTCAAAACACACATAATGAACAGAAAAATAAATGATCAAACAGGAACGGACAGCGCTAAACCCATTCGCAAGCGTTATGTTAGAACTGTGTTGTCGCCTAGAAATAAAACGGTAAATGAACACATGTTGAGCGCCCAGAACAGATTAAAGGGAATTAAACAGAAACATTAAATTTAAATATATTTTGTAAACTGACCGAAAATGACAATACAAACTACATGTAGAAAACCCCAATTAAAAATTATAATCCAACTAAAGTTTTTCAACTTTTCATAATAGTACATTTTATGCAAATTAAGCAATTTCTTTTTAAACTCAATTTTGAAAATCACAACAAAAACAGTTTTAATTAAAACAAATATAATTTTACATTTTTTTCATTTTATTTCATCAAAAATATTAAAAAGTTCATGTAAGAAAGTGCTTAGAAAAAAGCACTTAGACTTAATACTGTGAAACCTCCTTAAACCGGAAACCCTGGGAGGTCCCCAGCGTGTCCGGCTTATAAAGGTTTCACTGTAAATCAGGCATTTGATCATTCTGAGCCATAGGTGTGTGCTTTGCGATCACGAACAGGCAGCATCACACGAGATAAATGACCATGAAAGCCATCCAAATTAAGATCACATGTGTGTTCTTGGTGTCCGGTTTAGAGAGGTGCCACTGTATAAATAAAATAACTATTTGTTAATTGATGACGTCATAGTGGAACGCGCATAGTTCAGCTATTTAGAATTTTCAAACCATTGAATCTTTTTTATTTTCTATTTTTACATGCTGTTTTCAGAATTTATTTCATATTATCAAATTGTATTATTTACAAACATAAAAAGAAAGTTGTTTAAATGACAGTTAAATATTGGATTTTATTGCACTGTTGTTTGCGCAGTCCCTTAACACAGAGTGTATTAAAATCATAATGCACTAGTTTAATACATAATAAACTCGTTGAACGATTCATAATATCAGTAGCCGATTTCATCAAAATTACAAAGTATACTTTTTCAGCAAAGTATACATTGAGGGAGTAAATGTCCGGAAATGCATTATTTCATATAGAACTAACCACTGCATGTAGTTGATGATTAAAAGTATGCAGAATTATTATACTGACTTTACTACATTATCACATCCAAAATGGCTGTGATAATGTAATGCATTCAGTATAATAAAAATTAATACATTTATCCTTAAATTGAAAATTTCTCCCTCAAAGTATACTTTGCTAGATAAATATACTTTGCAATTTTGATGAAATAGGCTACAGATGTTACGAACTCAGCTTTTAATAACTATCATATTAAATCACGAATCATATCAAATCCTCTATATACATATAAACAATTACGTCTGTAATTATTAAAATCCGCATTTGAACTGCATCTCAGATTGCATCTCAGAACTGAGCGTGGACAATTTTCAACATAGGCGGTCTCGAATACATGACGTCATTGTGTATCATTGCCCATGCGCTGGGTTAGTAGCAAATGAAACACATCTTCAGGACTGAATATGGAACATTCCATCAGCTGATCGAATGCCGGGCATTTGATTGGAGGAGAGCATTGATCGCCTTCGTTCAAGATGCTATAAATAGTCGGTTCCAACACGAGACCCGCACATGCCTGCCGCGGTGACTTGACATTGTGCGAGTTGACTAGAGGTTTTTGACTTGTCTTTGTGCGAGTGGAACTAGAGTTTTCTTGGACTTGACTTTGTGCGAGTGGACTACACTTCTCCTGGAATATTAACCATGGGTCTGATGCTTCTACAGTTGGCGTGTGTGGTACTCGTCATGCTGCGACATGGAACTGGTAAGTTTGTCTCTGTAGACACGTGTCCATATATCGACTGGTGCATAAATACTTGTAGCGGGTTTCATTCATGGCTCCTACTTATAGTGATTCCTGATGTTCCTTTCTCATTCTCTAAATGGGGAAGTTTCATTGGTCAATACTGATCTGTGTTATGCTGCGATAATGGAGACACATATGATAAACTATGAGGCTGGGAGATGGAGCTTGTGACTAAATAAACAAATATAGAAGTACAGGTACATGTACAGTAGCGCTTTACTGCTCTTTACCTATTTGTATATACTAATATCGTATACATATCGTAATCGTATAGTATTGGTATATTTAATGAGCATATCGTATGATCATATAATATTGGTATGTTTTTACCGTATCATCGTATATTACAAACGTAATATTTGAATATTATACAAGCATACGATATCCGTATATACGGATATACCATACCCGAAGTGTGGCTTTTCATTCTATTGAAAATACCTCTCATTTTAAAGAAATTCTCGACTCCAAAGAGGACCAAATATTAGGGGCGGACCAAATATTAGGGCAAATAGTACACGGCAACACCGTTAATATATCGTATACATTTACTGTATTCTGGTACATTTATACCGTACACAAATCTGGTATGTTTGTACGATACAAACGTACCAGAATTATACACATTTATAAAAATCGTATAAACGTACGATTTGAATGGTATATCTATACGCTATTGGTTGGTATGTACGGTACAAACATACCGTACGTTTATATATATGCATATCGTATAGAAAACATATCGTATTGGTATATTACGTATAGCTGACCTGCAGAAAAGCGCTACTGTAACTTTGTATCTGCCTTTGCGAACCCTAGTTTTTGTGCTGCATATATTTATTAAAATAACCATCTCTTGAATACACCACCGCCTTCGCTAATCTTGCCAATATTTTAGTTTATTTTTCCTTCAAAATACTTGTGTATTGTGATTGAAATGAATTAGCTTGATTGGCTGAGCCTCAGCTTAATTGCGAGTTCTGATTGTCCATTGATCTTCAGAAACGCTGATATATTGGCAAGGTTAAAACAGGAGGTAGTGTAATTAGCTACCAGGGGACTGTGTCACTAAACTTCGTACAACACAAATGTTCTTACGAATATTTCTATAAATCCACGTCACACATTAAAGGTAATATCAATCGAAAAATTAAATTTAAAAATTTTTTTTTGTAAACTGGTAGATAATGACAATAACAACGACATGCACAATAAAACATCCAACAATTATAATCTGATAAGAAGTTATTTAAGTTTTCATAATTGTACATGTTATGCAAATTTATGCAATTTTTTTTCAACAAATTTTTCAAAATCCTAATAAAAACGTTTTATTTTAAATAAAAATATTTTGTTTACATTTTTCATTTTATGACATCATACATTATCAAGTTCATGTAATAAAATGATGAGAGAAAAAATCACTTTGACTTAATATAAATACATATAAACAATAATTTTTTCTATGACCTGATAGTGGAACACGCATATTTCAGTTAATTAAACTATTCAAACCATTGTAAGTTTTAAATATTTATAATTTTTACATGCGGTTTTCAGCAGTTGTTCACTTGACCTTTAACTAGGATTTGTAATACGAACATGTTGCACAGTTTAGTTTTGCCCTTTCTAACTTCTTAGTCGTACGAAGTTTAGTGAAATGGTCCCCTGATTTTAGAGTGAGCGGCATTGCCCAGCTGATCATCAGATTACTGATCGCAGGCTGATCTGTGTCTGCATTGATCGCATGTACCGAGATATCTCCACTGCCCAAATGAAACATGTCTGTACAATTATATACTATTAAAGGAATACGTTGACGGTTTGTGGTGCTTTTACCAATTAGGAAACCAAAAACAGAATACATTATTAGCATATCTTAGCCATAAACGATAACATGTACATGTAGTAGTATATAATAGTCCATGTAGATTGTCAGAGAGACGGATAGTTTCTGACAACACCCTGGCTAATATGAGACAAGCCATGTGACTTTGTACCTACTAACATCTTAGTAATTGTACATGTACACGTATGAACGCTTGCGATTTTCCACGAAACATGTTTACAGAAACTTACAGTACTGTGTTTCTGTAAATGACGTTAAAATATGCCGAAACATACATAGTGAATATTTCGTCAACTTTCGACCTCATTTACGGAAAATATTATAAATGTATGATTTTTTTCATGAGATATCGCACATCTTCTTAACACATGTGTTGTAATATATGTTGGCAATAAACCATTGTTCTATAAATAGGTAACCGAACCTGGGCAATCACATGTAGCTTCCCTTAGAATAACGGTTAGATATTCTTCACGTTATTAATGACGGCATTTGTCGATTTGACGTCACGGTACTTACTGTTTGTTCTACGTTTTTCTGCCGACCTACTTTGGCTATTACTGTAAACACACTAAATCTGAATAAGAGTTAAATGAAAGTACTTTTTATCAACAGAAATTTAATATGGGGTGGGGTGGTGGTGTGAAACTGGAGAGTGACGAGGAGGGTCGAAAAACGAGCAAATTAGGAAGGTGACTTCGAAACCTGACTAGATAGCTTGGAAATGGTGTAAATAGAAAATGTAAAATTTTGTTTTGAAAATCGGACCACGCATTCCAAATCTATTTCAGAACAAAAAGTTGTTTTTCTTACCTGTAACGATAGCAAGCTCTGACAATTTCAATTTTCGACGTCAATTACAGTACTTAAAATATAGTGAGTTCTG
>CM055280.1:16061398-16128619 GCA_029237695.1 Conchocele bisecta | reverse complement strand
AGTGAGTTCTGTCAATATATTTTTCATGAATATTCGCACATCTGATTAGGTACTAAATCACATGGCTTGCCTCAAACGACGTGACGTCATACCACCAATGCACCGCCCGTAGTTCTAAGGGTCATAGCAACCGTGATTTTCCAATTCCACAAGACTGACCTATGCAAACTATAGCGAATAATTGTTGAAGGTTCCCAAACAAAATAATCGAAGACCAATGAACGTTTTCTACAACTGTATGCATAGCACCGAGTATCATTTGTGTATTTATTTGTTCATGAAAACGAAAAACTATAAATAGAAAAACGATGTTCTCGTTTAAATACCCGGCTTTCGAATATTTAAACGCGTGTCGTTTCTTTCAACCCATCGTTTTGAATTCGTTTTAGTTGTTTTTAATTAGAAAATGATGATTTCGTTGATTTAAACGTATCAAGTTTACACCATCGAAGACATGGTTTTCTAATTATACAAACGAAAATGTGTAAACGACAGGTAGTTACTAATTTGTGGAATCAGCAATAAATCGAAAATGTTCACAATTTGTCGGACCTATGCTATTTATGGTATTACGACTGCAACAACTTCATGACAACTGTCAAACTGTTGCCCAGAGACCCGATGCACTATTGACCAGAGGCCGAAGTGCAATATGTGTTGACTGTTCCCTGAATGACCACGTAATAACTGTTTTATTATCCAACCTGTTATATTCTGCATGTGATACAGTGAACGTGAATTTGTGATGGGGCGCGCTGACTGACCGAAATAAATTTCGTATAATTTTATGACGTAATCTTCTACAAAACGTCATGACGCCATGATTTTTGGGGATGAAAATAGTTTGGACTACTCCACAGGCAACTGGAACTATTAACTAGGCACGTCAAACCCCAGGGAACTAATCAACATTATGGAGTATCAATTTATATAGGGAGTTGGGTAATAAAGAGCACTGTTCCAGGCAATTTTATTTCTATTTTTTTCTGCTGGTTTCTAAACATCAGGAAAATTGTAATTATGCGTTATTCATGTATATCTACATGTACATGTATAGCAATGGTCAGATAATGCCATAGAAAACAAGATACCCAGTAGGAGATACATGAACTAATGCAAACTAACCAATGAAATGCATCGTGATACACACATGACACAGGCACATCCAAGAATAACCCTAATTTTCTGGATGTCACGATTATGTGGATGTTCCAGACGCCCAGTTCACTGCGTTCACGAAACCTACGTCAAACGAGAATGTGGTCGGCAAAGGCGCCGTCACTACTGCCGTCGCATTAGATAGCGGTGTGGAATACACGGCCGCGATGACGGTGCTGGAAGGCGTCACCGGAACTATCACCACTGTGACGGCTACTATCACAAATACCGGCGGTGCAACAAACGCCCCCGCATATGGCACTGCATCGACAGAGTTCGCCGTCGGCGAAACCAACGGAGAAGTCTCTGTCGCCACTGGACACACGATCAGCTTTGCAAACAGTCCATACACCCTGGTGATCACGTAAGTTACAGCCCGGATTTGTTCCTTGTTCCACAAAGGAACGACTGCCTATAGTTTGCAGACCGTTTGACATAGTTTTCGTTTTTATATTTCGAACACGATCTCAAGTTTAAGCCAGCAAAATATAATTTTCTAATTTAAAACAACGAAAACGATACCAAAGCGAAGAAACGACGAACGTTAAAATTGTTGAAAGCCGGGAATTTAAACGAAACTAGCGAGTTCGCTTGGGAACCTTCAGCAAATCTTAGCTGCATCTGTATTGTAGTATCTCACATACCAGGTTGGATTATAGGAAGACATATTTTGTTCATCCATTCAGTCGTGAAATGGCACTGTTGAGATCAGGGCCGATAACCGTGTTACTTACAAGGTTATCATTATCTCTATTTATTTGTTTGGTGTGCAAATGATCATACTATATATTCTGTCGATACAAATATTGTTTTCAGGTAACTCATTTAATTGATATACATACTGTAAAAATGTTCTGCTTTATTTATCAAAATAGCCTGATACAACCGCGCGTCTCGAACAGTAAATTACAAATTACTAACAGATGATATGTTTATCGTGGGAGCTTATGCTTTTTAAAACTGGTGGTTACATACTTATACACTTATTTAATTACTATAAATAATAAGTTGTGCCTAATCAATGGGACCTCCGCTTTAAGTTAATTATATGTATGTGATCCTCTAAGTGCCTGTGCGTCACAATCAACAAGTTCATACAGTCTTGTGATCACGTATTATTTTTGTGCAGTGAGGATTTGTTGTAGGTTCCCAAACGAAAAAAACGGAAATTAATAGAAAACGAAGTGAAAACGCTCGTTTGTACAATTATATGTATAGAAACGAGTATATTTGTTTGCACTTGAATACGATATAAATACCCGGATTTCAACTATTTAAACGCCGGTTGTTTCTTTCTACCATCGTTTTGATATCGTTTTGGTTGTTTTTAATTACAAAACTAGAGCACAGTCGATGGCGCGCCATCGCAATATACCCACTTTTCTCAAACCGAAAGGGTGAGATACATGTACTGTATGACCGGTGGTCGAATTAAAAATCGAAAATTCACGTTGCGCATATACATGTACGCATAATAAGGAAGGTACACTGTACAAAATATTGTTTAGAAATTAAACACTTACGAAAACACCTTTCTGTTACACTTTTTAAACACCGCGTGTCACGTGTTTTGCTCTTAAACGCCTAAGCGTTTTGCTATGGAACACGTACCATGTTTATAACTTAAACACCAAACATGTTTAATATCTAAACACATGTAACGTGTTTTGATTCTAAACACCAATGTGCTTACTTATGGAACACGTATCATGTTTGAAACTTAAACACCCAACGTGTTTATTTTCTAAATACCTGCTACATGTTCTTCTTTTAAGCACCCAGGTGTTTAGCAATGGAGTGAGTGAGTGAGTGAATAGGGTTTAACGTCCGCTTTTCTGACATAGAGGTACAAGCCTCAGGGAGTTTACACGCAGACGGGTCAACGGGGTCGTGTCCCGTATCCACCTGTCCAAGGGGGGTAAATCCCAACTTCAGAACTCAATATTTACAATCAAAATATATATTCAGTCCTGAAATTAGAACAACCTGATCTGGTGCCTGGCCCTCGCCACACCAGCATCATTTATCCCATCCCCTAAAAGTAATAGGATTAGTGCTAATCTTACTTTTATATATGGGGCATAGCCTGACTCAACTCTCACATACAAGAAAGCCAAAAATGTACATGAGGGCCAAATCCGGTATAGTGGGTTCCGGAAAGTATGAACCCAATCGTTAAGCCAGTTTAGTCGCCTTTTACGACAAGCAATGGCTACTGCAGCACTATTCTCAGGATCAGTTGATCCCGCCCCGGTGCCTGCACGGGGCCTTTAGCAATGGAACATGTACCATGTTTAAAACTAAAACATGTAACACGTTCCATAGCAAAACACCTTTTCTGTTACACTTTTTAAACACCGACACGTGTCACATGTTTTGCATTTAAACATCTAGGTGTTTTACTTTGGAACAAAATATTTCTGCAGTACATAGCATGCTTTGTTTTGGAACACGTCCCATAAAGGCTATAGAGTATAGGGGTGACAAGAACAAGGCTGGGTTTAAAATCAAACATAATATGTATTCAGTATTGGAACAAACATGGCAAGATATGTACTCCAAGTCTCCAACAGATATATAAGAAATAGATTAAATTTGCATTATTTGATCTGGCAAAAGCGGCATTCTTGCAATAGCTTATTATAAGGGCCAACTCAGACCAGACTGCACATCTTTGCAGTATGTCCACCGTTCTATTAATTACTGATTGATTGAGTGGGATGGAGCAAGATCATCACGATAGATGCCTGTTTGTTAGTTAAATGGTGTATAATGGCCTGTCAACAAACAGCAAAGTCGATTTTGTTTAGTCACTGGTGTTTAAAGTTCATTTACATTATTCAGCCCTGAGATTAGATTAGTGTAAGCTGGCATGTGCCAGGTACTCCCAACACCATAGTCACTTAGCTCATATTAATAGGAATAATCCGTATACACTTAAAACGGGTATCGACTCTTTCCATTGACATCTCAAGACACAGGTTCCCTTAAACTAAATTATATACAAGTATACGTTTTAAAGTAAATTAGCTAAGTATACATGAATGAGTATCACACAATAATGCACATTTAATCTTAACAGTACAATATGTAGTAAGTAACGACGGCAGCAGGTTGTAACTTACATGTGTTGAAGAAAGTGCTGGATACAGGTAAAGTAAAACACGCTTCAAAACTTCACGACACGACCCGTGCACATCACTCTTTTCAAAGTAAATATTAAACTAAATTTGCGCCGTAAATACCAACCAAATACAGTTATCTGATAATACCCCCATGAGATTGGCATCGTAAACAGCATTATTTTTGTACAATATACCAACTAACTGCTATTAGTCTACATATGTTAATTAATAGCTATTTTATCAAAATGGTGGCAAACATATTGTTTTAAAAATCAAAACAAGAACCGACATCATTAATCGAAGCTAATACCCTCGCTGGCAGACGTAATACAAAAATAATCAAGTCCTCAGTGACCTTGACCGGTCAGACGTGGGTGAGGTCGTATGCAAAAGAAAATTGCATCGCTAGACACACAGTGTGGCCAAATATCATCAAAATCAGTGAAGATTTTGCCTTAAAAACATGATGAACATACGTCTTCAGTGACTTTGGGCATTCGGACGTGGGTCGTATGTATAACAAAACACCATCCCTAGACACACATTGTGGCCAGGAGTTATTTAAAAATGAAAAGTGTTACTAACGTATGTGTTCTGTACACGTACATGTACTAACACTATGCCTATCAGCGAGGGGATAATAAGTGCTTCGTAATCAACAATTTACGTATAGATGATCATTTACTCCCCCAATGAACTGTAGACGACGCATACAAGGTGTGTTAAAAATTGTATGGACATATTTCTTAACACACTGCTAGTCACACCAGTTGTGGCCTTTAAACGGCAGCTGTAATACTACATGTTGGAAAAAAAAACTGAACTTTTTAATAGATCCTGGGGTATTCCATGTCCACAACATAATAGAAGTCCAATAAAACAAATAAGCCTTGTTCAACGAAGGCAGTTTCCAATAGAAAGGAGCTTGAATCCGCCACAACGGCAAAGTTCACCAATTCACCATATTTTTTCAATGCAATCAGCTTTCGGGGGCTCATTTGATTGTGAGCATAGCAAATTGTCCATCTTGTCTGTTTCTCCCACCTGAAATAACAAGCCATATGTACTGTACATATATGGATATGCCACAGTGGTATATTGGACTCTAATTGGAGAAAATCTACAAACTTTTTGACTTTTCGACGTAAATGTAAACGGACGGACGTATGGAACCTCAAGAGCAATGCAATATGCCCCACTTGCTATCGCATAGGGGTATAAAGACTACCCATTTTAATATTATTGACAAGACGTTTCAAATGGTGGTCATGGCATATACTACAGATGAGATATTAACAACTATTTTACATTAAGTAACAAAATAGCTTATCCAAAAATATTCAGTTAGACACTAATGTCAGGTGCCATACAATTACCAATGTACATGCTAAAGAAACACACCCCAGCAAAGTCCAAAATTTACGTCCCACAAAGTCTAAGGTCACCAAGTTGAAGGCCAGGGGGATATACCGGTATAAAAATGTTAGGAAGCTATTGATGAAGTTTGCTAATGATCCGACTAACAGAGCAAGACATACAAACAATTTGGCTACGTACAAAATTGACGCCGACGGAATCGTGACTGCTGTCTCACTTTCCACTATCGTGTCTCAGAAAATAAATGGGCCACCTAAGAGAAGGGACCTTTCTACATATATGACAAGCACAAGCGTCTGAGCAGGGTCTACACTGTTCGTCATTCAGTTACCGGCAAGCTATAAAGATGTAGGTAAACATAAGGATTATATTAGAATTATTTTGTAAATGTGTGCATGAGAATCTGAATCTACAAAAGTTGAAAACAATGAAAGGTCCTTTCCTCAGTCGGCAGCCCAGATAAACTGGCGCTCACATACAGCTTATTCTGCCTGTTTATGAAACAGTTGTTAACAGTAACTGGAAATCTACTCACGTACAGAGCTACGGACGGTACGGGAGTAGATTGCAAGTTACCGTTCGCAACTAATGAAACACATACCTTCTTCTTTAGAGAAGATGCCACGCCAAAGCTCAACTCTCTTCATCACAGGTGGGATTGTTATTGCAGCATCATCATCAGTTCAACCATCATCTGCAAGGAATTTTATTAAAATATAAGCATGGACCTATCCACAACCTTATGACAGGTGTGGAACATTTTTCATGCCTAGGATCAGGGTGGGTCTTTCAAGCAACCATCATCCATGTACTAATCTTGTGAATATACAATTTACTAAACTAGATATGCATTAACAGTAATTTCTAGATATTTATCTAAATCACATACAATATTTAACTTTCTGATCATTCAAATGGTACCGGTAGGAAAGGACGGAAACAAGAAACTGTGGCCTGTTGGGTCCCGGGTTGTTTCACCCCGATTACCCGTTCGCACCGGGTCGGTTCGTGCCGATTTTAAACTTGCGTTGGATCTGGTTATGAATATGGGTTGAGGTGGGTCGTTTCGCCCTGATGTTAACGTTGCATCTGGTTAAAATAGTAGATGATATGGGTATGTAAGCCCCAATTTTACTGAGTATTGAATATGGTGCCAATGGTGGGGTTAAATGTAAGGTATGTTAGGTAAATTAGTTAAACTGTTTGAACATTATGGAAGTTTATAAAAGGATAATCTGCGATTATTTGATACATGACTATAAAAATATAATGTTAATATACCACAATACCTATCTTAATACAAATTCCAATTAGGATTAAAGATGATTCACAGATAATAACATATGTTTAATTTGCCAAGCACATTATAATTATTGTCGGAAATATGTATTGTTTTGATTGAAATCTAGCTGTCAGACCACCTCATGGTGCCAGCTGGTAACGCTGTTTCATATAGGGATATGTTGTCTACATATATTTCTATATGAAACGGTCGCTAACGTGACAGATATTATTATTTAATTTATTTCACCATTATAAACTTTGTGTATCACATGTCGCTCCCACTACTTAGATTATGAGCGGGATGAAACGACCCGAGACGAACCGACCCGGGGCGAACAGGTCTCCGGGGCGAACGGGTAATCGGGGCGAAACGACCCGGGACCGCCTTTCGGCACATGAATACCTTGGGTCGCAGAATTCTTAATGTGTCGGGCTCACACACAGTCCAAACACTATATGCCTCCGGCTCTAACGAGACTGGGGTCATACCAATTAAAAAAGTACAGGAGGTGCGGACATATACAAGAAAATTAAACACAGGGGCGGATCTAGTGGGGGGGGGTCCGTGGTTGCACCCCCCCCCCCCGTTCAGCCACGGACTTTACATAGATCATCGTTTACCACCAGTTGGAGCTCGAATTTAAATGCCGTAAAACATAGGAAAGTGCATTTTGAAGAGCTGAAAAATAGGACAACCCCCTAGTTGCGAACATAACTCTTGCAATTACTCCCGTATCGTCGTCCATAGCCCACCCCCTTTCCCCAAATGCTGGATCTGCCCCCGAAATGTTAGTAATAACTTACAAATGTCTTATTGCAGCAACATTTCCATTGGGACGCCTGCAATCCACGTCTGTCGCTGTCCGACGATGGCCTTTAGCACGGTCTTGGTTCTTTCATCACATTTGTTTCTCACAGCAATTTTTAACGACGTATACACCATTGAATGTGTGTCTTGTTTAGTGACAGAGCTACATAAATGTGGTGCATTTGAATTGAACGGAATGTTTAAGCTTCAGGATTGTTCCAAAGTTTTATAAACAAAATTATATGGGTGGGGTATCATTAATATTAGTAAACTGTTCACGATCTTCAGTGTACGAGTACCACAATGAACTTGGACCATGCACGCAATACAATGGATACATTTACCTATTTAGCACATAGTTACAGTGATATTGTATGTTGATGTAAGCCATTTATTAAAGTTCTTGGTCAAACAAATAGATTTACAATTCCCACTTTACTCGTTTCGCGCCTAGAAAATATAGCCTCCAATGAAAAAGTGAAATATTATTATTTAATAATTATACTTAAAATTGCAGTTTGTATCGTCTTCGACAATTACATTATATGTCATAAATAAAAAAAATAATGATGCATTCCATACAACGCTTATAACTTTAATAAACGCATTATATTGTTAGAGATTATAATAAGTCTTTATATTTTCTATTTTCAGACAGGTGTATTCGATTTAAGCACGTGGGTAAACGGTGGCGTTTTTAATTTAAACATCAGAGATCTACCGACGTTGAACGTGTGCTAAAGCTAATCACGCTTGTTCTAAACTAAAACGGGTAAACACGTCTAAACACCACGAAAATAGTTACGTTTAGAAAGTAAACGGCGTAGGATGGTCCGTGTTTAGGTTAAGAACATGTACAGAACACGTTAGGCGTTCACATTTTTTACAGTGTAAAACCGTTAAACAGTTTTACTTCTTACAAGGCAACATTGGGAGATTCTAAGTCAGAATGGCGTAGATAATCCATGAGCGGCGGTCGAATCAAACATCGAATTCACTTTGTGAATCTACACCCTATAACATAGGGACACACCAAGTTTCAAATCTAAACTAACTTTGTGCATCTACACACCATAAGGAAGGCACACTCCAAGTTGCAAATCCCGACATATTATGGTTAAAATGTGTTACTTCTTTACAAGAAACGTGACGGACAGACGGACGAACGTACGTACGGACACTTCAGGTCCAAAAGAGGAGATAAGCCATATCCCAAGGGTCGGATTTAACATTGAAATTCTTTTCCAGTATCTACCTTCAGTTTATAAAAAAAACATATACCAAGTATTAAGCTCCATATATTACAGTTTAGAAATTATACAACGTGGTGATACGTTTAAACCAATGAACGCATCGTTTTATAATAAAAGAAGAGAAAACAAAGTCAAAGCCGTGTGTCAACGATATACAGTCGTTCGTTTGTGGAACCAGGAACAGATCCCAGCTGTATGTTGTAATAATTGCATGCAACTGGCGATGACATGAGCTATAGATGCGTATACAGTCGAACCTGTGGTAAATACCACCTCCGAATAGCAAGGCCACACTGTTGTTGTCTCAATGGCATAATTACTATATAAATGACCCTGCGAATAAAGACCACATGTTAACCATGGCCAGCTTTTTTACTTCCCATGGCTGGCCTTTATTCACAGGGTTGACTGTATATGGCTGTGACTGGAGAAATGGGGCTTACGGGCTTTACGACCAGTGCAGATCCAGATCAGCCTGTGCATCCGCACAGTCTGATCAGGATTTGCACTGTTCGCCATGCAATCGATGAACACCCGTCATGCTTCTTACATGTACAAGCAATATAGATCGTTTTCACGCTACATGAGTGTGCTATTCGATTAGGAGCTGCCCTAGTCGCACATCCATTGCCGTACTGGTTGCTATCATTTATTAAAAACAGCTGTGCTGTCAATTTCCTGTCTACAAAATTATTTTGAATCACATTTTAGAGTAATATCTCCGTGAACTTCGGTAAATTGTAGAACAAATATTCTCAAATGGACGAGCCTCTAAAGTCCGATATAACTGGTATAAAATGACACGTAAGTCTCCGTGCGTGCAAGCAAGCTACGATTGCAAGTTTGGCATGGGTATGAATTGCTCGACGAACCTCGGAATCCCTACGCATTTCATAGCCTTGCCTGATAAACTTGATAATCTCATTTACAGCGCCATGGAAAGTAGTGTGACTTCCAATACAGGCACGTTAACCATTACTATCACCGTCAATGCCATCCCCGTCTTCTCGTCCCCGACCGTGTGTTGGTATCTCCCAGACGACCAAGCCGCCCGTGAGTATTATTTGGTACCCAGTTGTCAAAATGGACTTCACCATCGCAATGCTGAATTTAAATGTGCCGCCTTGAAACTTGGCTGGCCAACACGACTAAATTATTGCAATGCGACATTAAAATGTACAGCCTTGACCTGGATTGACCAAAGGCACAATATGATCATTGATATGTTGAATTATACTTTGTACATGTACATGTGTATATGTTGGTAACCGGATGACTAACAGGCGACGTAACCCTTACAGCTCATACTGTCTGTTTCATGAAACAGGCCTAAATTTTAGCGCCATATAAACAATGCAAAAACAGTATTTTTTTCGATAATATTAAATTTTATCAAAATTACGAATGAGCTTTCTTTTTATTTCGTGAAATTTTGTCAAATATTGATTTTATTACGAACAATTGATTTCTCTATGGGAATTTAACATGGGGAAAAAAAACGAAAAACAACGAAAGATTTTGGAAATTGCTTCCAAATACTGGCTACATAGCTTGGGAATGATTTAACTAAGAAAACAAAAGTTAAATTTTGACAATCAGTCCACTATTTCTGAAATTAGAAAAATGTCCCCATGTTAAATCCCCATAGACATCTTCACTCGAAATTGTATTTTCGTCATAAAATCAATATTCGACCAACTTTTACGAAATAAAAAGAAAGTTCATTCTTATATTTTGTTAAAATTTAATATTATCGTACACATTTGGGCAGATTTCGTGAAACAGACAGTAAATAAGTGTTTCTTCTGACAAGCAATATACATGTCGATCATTATCAGGCTACATGAGTGTGAAATTCAATGAGGGGCTACACTGATCACAAGCCCCATGAGCGCCATTTCTCCAGATACAGCGACATTGACAATTGACATTATCTATGATCGTTTCAGCAACGACTGTGGGCACATACTCTGCAACAGATGGAAATGGCGATACAATCACATACGCTGTCGCATCCGGTAAGTTCCACCGTCTACGCCAGTCATATAAATCGGTTACCGCCATTGACAATCACGAGTAACGTCACTTCAGCCATGTCAGAATATGCAGAATGTGCAGAATTTGCGCAATATTGCATATATGTACAGTAACAGTAAAATCATAAATCAGAAACAATGCATACGTGACGTTCAGCTGACAACTTTCACCAATCATTACGCCAAGAATAGTTCTAGTAATGGAGATATTGCTGTCGAGGGGAGATACATGTCATCCTCAGTATGTACATTAATTAACACAGGGCATTATTTAATTTATTATGCCGAATATAATATTGATGGCATCACGCATTCCAGGTTAAAATACACAAACATCGAAGACAGTGTGTTTTGAAATTATAAGGATATTATATAAATTAAATAACATGTATTTACTTTTCGGATATGTTTTACCCAAGTGAGATTGGCATTACACAGAGTTATATGTATACTGAGTACCGCCCCCGCCCCACCCATACACGCACACGCACAGACATACCACCCCACCCCCCATCCCAATTTTACCCGACTTTAATGACGACGAAGGCGCATTCACTTTTATTTTTTCAATTTCACAATGTAATATTAACAAGTTTTAGTGAAATAATTCAAACTTCTTGATTTTATCGAATTAAAGTTTCATGAATTTTGCACGTAAGAATTAATTAAGGTCATAATTTTGACATCATTTCCTGGGAAGACAATTGTGACACGCTATCGTCACTGCAAAAGTTTACATATCACAAGACCCATTTCACTTACAGTCACTGCGTGTACTTGATGTTTATGATTGTTCAATGGGCTTCTTTCAACGTCATCCTTGGAAATAGGAATCATAGGTTATTTGGTTTGTATGTGGATATATGCACGAGTTCCGTAGCAAGCGATATTGCGTGACTTTAGGAGCGACGACTGGCACATATATCGACAGACAAACCATGTAACCTTTTTATTACCTACGCAGATCACTCGCAAATTATGTATGCGCCTCGAAAAAAATATAGTAACTATAAATGAAGTAAACAAATTTGTGATGATTTAGAAGGAACTATTTTACGAGGTGAAACGTATTTCCGGCACTGACCAATATGAACTCACGAGACGTGAATATGGAAAATCATTAGTATTTTCTTCTCCCATTCAAACACGATGCAATGGAACACGTCAATATTTTTCCATATTCAATTTGATGTTTCGTGAATTCATATTGGTCAGTGATGGAATTACGCTTCGCAGCGCAAGCAAAGTAGTTCCTTCTAAATCACCACTAATTTGTTTATTTTATTTATATTTTGTATATTTTTGAAGCGCATATAAATTGAGAATACTGACAGTATGTTTAGCCCCAATGTTAAATTCACATAGGAACATTGTTTTTTTGTAATAAAATCAATATTTGCTGGAATTTCATGAAATACATTTTTGTTAATGATGAAAAATACTTTCATTTAAAAATGCGTTATATTTAGTATGCTTACTAGCTGAAAGTTCGTCGGCAGCAAAGCGTGGAACAGACAGTTTCCCTTTTCGAATGGAATTTACATGTGGGAATACACCTCGATATTCACTGCGATACTTGAATAAACTGTATGTATAAAATGTGGTGTATGGATTCTGCGACCAGTGTAGATCCAATTCAGCCTTGCATCCGCACAGTCTGATAAGTATCTGCAAAATATATAAATATGTCCCACAATGGTTATGTGCCTAATTTACAGTGAAACATATATAAACCAGACACCCTGGGGACCTCCCATGGTGTCCGGTTTACAGAGGTTTAACAGTACATATCATGCTTCTAACAAGGAACACTGGTTGTTACCAGGTTACTGAAATGAACTTAGTCTATTTGATCAGGAGGTACACTGGTCACAATCCCATAAGCCCCATTTCACCAGTCACATCCTAATATATCGGCGTGTGCTTCTCTCCACTTCAAAGCTGGCAATACGAACACCGACTTCACAGCGGCAATGACGGGCGGTAATTTGGTTACGGCAAACCAGATGGCCAAGGAAACGACGGCGGCATACAAGCTTACACTTACGGCCGTTGACAACTCAGCTGTGCCGGGAACCGGCACGGTATCCGTTGCAGTGATAATAAGAGACGTCGGAACAACCATGGAGGCGTGCGGCGGCGCAAGCGGCGTTGTCGGCAGCTTGCTCGTCGTCTTGTCGCTGCTGATGGCAAAGTTTCTGTAGGAAGTGCTGCCATGACGTAACGCCGCCATGTTGGCGATTATCCGCTACGCTTTCTTGACGAATTGACATCAACGTGGCCGTGTTACGTGTACGTACGCATATATTTGTGGAAACGTAACACTCAATATTTCCAGTGCCATATAATACGACAGCAGACGAGAATTTACGTTTCTAACATGTTAAAGATTACTAAATGCGTACGTGTACATACTATGCGTGTTGCAGCTGAATTTACAGTTAACATGTGCAGATATATCGACAAATGTATCACGATACATTTACACCTATATCACGTGACATCATCACGTCACAGTCGCGTTTAATGGTCCTTCTATGATGCGTTTTGACGTTAGTCTTACGCTGAAAGTTAGGAACTGGCAATGAACTTACGTATCCTAGCAACAACAAATACACAAACAATTTCGCGGAATATTTGTTTCGTTAAACATACAATGTATTTGTACATGAGATGGAAATCAAGATTCCTTGATAGAGTTTCAATGTATAATCGTCATACACGTACATGTGCCTGCCAACGAAGTCACAATTACTCGAAATTGTTTGAACGTATCTTCGTACATGTACAGTTGCCCGAGCACGAAACTAAAATTCCTCGAAATGATTTCAATATGCCAATTCATGTACAGTGGAACCTATCTAATCCTGACACCAAGACAACATCTGTCATCTTATTTTTAATGAGTTTCTTTGTCATTTAGCCTAGGTGATAGTGTTTGTTCGTGATCGTATAGCACAGGACTATATCTCAGAATGATCAAATGCCTGCTTTACAGTGAAACCTCTCTAAGCCGGACACCCTGGACATATACCAGGTTGTCTGGTTTAGAGAGGTTTCACTGTAATGAACAAGGCTACACGAGAGGATACATGCACGCCACAATGAATGGCCCATTATTCGTACATTGGCGGTCTGTACGTGGTAGATTCAGGAGGGGAGATAACTCCTCTGGAAGTTATTCCTCGAATTACCCCCCTTCCTGCATCGATACATACAATTAAATTCCATCAAATGTACACTTGTTGATATATCAATTTGGGACTAGCTGCTGGGGTTATCCCCCTTGTCGTATCGCCGGATTTCATAGATACCGATTTGATATATTGGCGATATCTTCTATAAATGACGGTGGAATTGGACAAAGAAAATCGGTGCTTACATTCCGCATTGATGCTTTTTTTGTAAATTTACGATGTCATTTACATAATATATTGTATATATTCGTATCCATACCGGCGAAATCATGTGATTCGAAAAGGAGATAATTTGTAATAGTACTACATTGTAATACCAGCGTCGGGCCCGTTTATTGTTCAAATAGATGGCACCAGGCTGAGTTTCCTGTGTATAGTATCAGCCACCATCGTTTAAGATTGGTTACCCTTCGTGTGGCCCCATGTAATGTCTATAGAAATCTAATAAAGATAACATGCTCATAAAACCAAAGCGACCAATACCGATACACCATATTCATGTACATATATATGTGTTTAGTAAGCCTTTATACAATATATGCTGTAGTTCCAAAATATGAATAAGCACATCTTATGTTTTACATATAGATACTTAAATATACATGTACTACATCAACATTGGTCTATTATTGTTCATATTACTTTTACATGTGCATTGTAATTGTTACATTTAGCAGTACCTGCAGAAAGACTTAATGATCATATGTATATGATTTATTTGTGTAAGAAATCTGTTGTTTTAATAGTAGGTGTTGTATTAGATGTCTATAAACGTATCATGGGGGTTCAAGTATGGTGCAACTACCTTAATACATAGTTTGACCATGTGTTACATTTCTTGCTATTTGATGCTCAATGATATACCCGTCGTCACTAGACTTGGTGGTATCGTGATTGCACAAGCATACTTATATTGTCCATGGTCAAACAAGTTATTCTTACATACTTCAACATGCACATAAGTGACATTTTCTTTGCCGAACGTTGCTGAACATGAGCATGAGCTACCATATTCCCAATATATGTTTCCATAATATTTCCTTCCATGTCTGCGTATCAACAATTACAGTATAGAATACGTATACGTGTATACGTGTATATTCGCAACCGCGTTCGTTAATATTGCCCAGATAGGCAATGTTTCCGAACATCTATCGGCGTTGCCAGCTCGCAATCAATCAACTTGATTGTCTGCGCCTGAGCTGTGATGCAGTTCAGGCTGAGCCAATCAAGCTGCTTGACTTCAAGATTAACGTAGGCGGTAATGTAACATGTGTTTGAACATATAACTTTAAACGCTGATTTGGGGAAACATCTGCATTAAGTAATATATTTAAGGTAAATACGTAAATCACCTAGCTGCACGTTGCAGCGAATAACACATGTGCCGCAATCTGTGTATTATGTTATAAGGTATCAATTCAGAGATGTCAAACAATGAAAATTTATCACAATTAGTTTGGGAATAAGGTTACAACGTGTGCTAATTTATGTTCGAATAACCATTTAAGTTGTCGTACATACTGGCTCGCATATGATAATAATAATACGAGAACATAGTAGACATGTGACCACATATATGTATGCAGTACTTATAACACAGTTCGTCTGCCTGTCCGAGGAGTTGATCCGTGAATGGCGGACACTAATGCTCTAAAATATTTACCCCACACACTGTATGGTACATGGGTGATGTATGATGGCGTTTCCATTTGCATGCGCTACATATGTGGGTCTGGTAAACACTATTGTTGAAGTAATCTTTGAGGATGCGATTATTCTCCTAGAGTTTCGCATAGTGTCGCCAAACTCACTTTGTTTTCGTTATTCTATTTTGAAGTAACTGCCGAATAACAGTATGTAACGACAACTGGATATGAACATATGTGCGAATTCGCCGCCATCTTGTGTATATAAAGACTTGTTAGTGTTGCTTTTAATTTATTGTAGTTTTAATTTTAGTATTTAATAGTCTTGTTTATTAAACTTTGTACGTTTAGTTGATGCATTATTTATGCAATGATATGTTGTAATGAAAATATACCTGTTCTAATTACCAGTATTTGCGGCGATACGAACTATTTATACATGCTTATATAAAATAAATTCATAGTGTATAGAAAGTAAAAAACAAACCCACGTATAAATGTATTTATATTATTTGGCGTTCGAGAACAAGTATATGTGTGGAGATATTTACTGAACAAATAAGTTACAGCTTAAAGGTACATGCCATGTTATAGTATAGGGAGACAGGTAGCTTTGTTTATTCTGTAGATATGACATTTCTGGAAAGATAAACATTCATTTATCATACCCTATGTATCGATTGGCATTATTATACATACAGTGGGGTCAGCGTGTAAGTGCACACACGAACGAACACGACAGGTTGGAACCAACCTGTCGTGTTCGTTCGTGTGTGCACTTACACGCTGACCCAACTGTATTGTATCAGACGGAAATTTCCACACTGATATCAAGGTCGACAACCGTGTTTCCTTACACTGTTAACATACATTACTATTTATTCTTTGATGTGCAATGACCATACTTTATAATCTGTCAAAAATGTTATTTTATCAGGTAACGCATTTAATAAGAATACATAATTACAATATATCATGACTCATTTGCATATGAAAATAGCCTAATACCACCGCGAGTCACTATCAGTAAAATAAATATTAATAAATGATTATATATGTATAGCAGGCACAGGTAAGTTTTAGAATTGGTGGATTAGTGACACAATTATGCACTTAATTAATTTGTATAAATAACAGATTGTGCCTACTGCATGGGAATATACCTTTAAGTGATTGGCGAAAAAGAAAGTCATTACTGATATTGCCTACAGATTGACAAAAAAAACGTGAAGTGTGAAGTGATCTGTTGTAAATATTCAACACTATATAATGTTTTGTACATGCACTGCAGTTAAAAAACTGTCCAGATTTGTTATTGTTGTTATTAAATAAACGTTCGTGTTAACATACATTTTTTGTTTGTTATCATTGCGTATCTACGTATATATGACTGTGACTGGACACATGGGGCTAATGGGTTTGCGACCAGTGTCGATTCAGATCAGCCTGTGCATCCACACAATCTGATCAGGATCTACACTGCTCACCATTTCATCAATGAAAAAACCGTCATACTTGTAACAAGCAATATTGATCGTTATCTGGCTACATGAGAGTGCTATTTGATCAGGAGCTACACTGGTCACAAATCTCATAAGCCCCATTTCTTCAGTCACATCCACATGAAAATGTATTTCCCTCCCTGAGAAGCGATATGCACTCATTGGAATAAGGCAACAAATATGCCACTCCGAACTTGGTAGGAATACTAGTTGTCTAAATACCCCAATAATACAGTGGAACACCTCTAAACCGGACACTCGGGAAAATATGGATGTTTAACTTAGGTGTATTTCGCTGTTATGTATCTCTGATTACAATGACTTTCAAAACATTAGAATGTGTCATGAAACGCTCACAAGTCTGATTTACAGTGGAACATCTCCAAATCGGACACCCTGGTGATCTCCAGAGTGTCCGGCTTGGAGAGGTTCCACTGTAAATTTATTCTGGGAAATACCTATATATATAAGGTGAATTTCACCTCTGTAAATGGCTTTTCATGATTGCAAAACATGTGTGTGTCATGAAATGCTCACATGTTTTACAGTGGAATATCTCCAAACCGGAAACTCCCAGGGTGTCCGGTTTGGAGAGGTTCCACTGTAAGTTTATTCTGAGAAACACCTAAAGATACAAGGTTTCCACAATGAAGAGTGTCCCAATAGCTATGGTTAGTACTATTGCACTGGTTCATCACAATAACAATGTATTTGTATACCATTTTTTTAACAAACACGTATGTTATAGGGGTTTCCCAAAACAAGTGGTGTCCGAATACTCCGAGTTATTACGGTAATGGAGTAACACTAGTGTTGGAAACGTAGTAACCACCTTCGGTAATGTGTCCCTGCATGATGTGTGTATGCATTTCTCATTTCCAGACATGAGTATGCATGTATTGCATAACATATCATATTAAATCATCGCTCATGTAAGATCCTCTATGTATTAAACTACTGTATGTTTCACAAAATCTGCAAACCATGTAATTTATATTTAAATTTGTAACCATCGATTGCAGAAAAACTAGCGTCTGCAACGCTACATGCAGTTACTTTTCAGTATTATACGCACTTTTGACAAATCCGGCTTTTTCTGATGATTCATATTTGAGTTCAGATATACGACAACAATCAAATTAAATTATCACGTTCTGTGCACGTCTGAGAATTAGTGCCTTTAATATTGCCAATGCTGTCCACTCCATTACATGCACTCGGTTTTAATGTCAGTGAATATACGTGAATTACCGGTAACAACTAAAAATTAATAAAATATAATGGCATCAAACTCATGGACTATAATATTATTCTCTATACAGTACACACCGATGGGTAACGCTATTAATTTTCACCAGTAATGGAACATGAACGGGTATTGTGTAGATAAATGTATTATGCAAACAATAGTTGGCACTATGTTTCTCCCTACAGTGCAAGGCGGCATGCGTGAGTATAGCTTGAATGCTACATCCAGTGATGGAACATGTATAGTGTACATACATGTCACAGGGGGCAACATGCGAAGTAGAGTAGTACACACATTAATTGTGTTGGGTGATCGATCCAACTGCAATGCATGATGCTGTGCCTATGAAATAACTACAATATCACATTTGTGCCAGTAGTATGATACATGTAGTTGCAAATTAAGTCCTTGACTGACTCGGCATACCCTCGTTCATTATGAAATCAGTAAACTCGTTAAATAAATATAATAATAGTAAAGTATCACTCATGTACATGTACGATGCTCTATATTTAAAGAATGGGAGAACAAATATGTCTACCTACAGTACGGTCTGATATGCGTTTTAATGCTAGTAACGACATCCCGTAATTGAAAGTATGCGGTCATTGTGTAGATAAATTATTTGGTATCAAAATAATGTGTTAAGCAAGTATCATGGTTCCATTTAGAACAGCCCGGGTAGGTATACCAAATACACGATCTTACATGAGTGACGATGCCATATTAAATACTATATTTGTTGCATAAGCTTAACATCATGCATTGACTGCATTGACTGCATCAGGGAATGTGTTTCTCGAAGTCGTCGCAAGCGCCTATCTACTACACCAGCATAGTATGATGGTTTATACACCGTGTTATTTAACTGCGAAGGACCATTGTATGTAATGCACCCGAGGTGCATGAATTCACATCATAATTTGGCGTACACTATATATTTGTTGGAATCTGGTGAGTCTACGGCAGTGAGATTAATACTTAAATCGCTTGCCGTGAAATTGAGAGGACTCGGTACTTGTATTTATCAGGTAACCTGCCCTGCATTGACCGAATACGCACTGACGGATAACATATTGCTGTATCAGCCATTAACCTGATACAAACATCCGGGTTATAACGAAGTTACAAATGACGTTCCATTGGTCGGATGGCATCACGTGACGTTACCGAATTACGTCAGTGTAATGACGCAACGTCAACAAGTCCGCGTTCTGTCAATTGATAATGACGTCATCTGTGGTCATTTTCGAGCATAAAACATTACCTGATAAATAGAATACCAGGCTAGTGTATTGTGATATCAAGTTTATCAGGCTCGGCTCGGAAACGGTAGGAATTGATCGGCAAGCCTCGGAATTCTTACGCGTTTCCTAGCCTCGCCTGATAAACCTGGTATCAAAAGACACTAGCATAGGTAGTCTCTATAAGAAGGAAACACACACAATGGTTTTGAGAATGTATCAGGGATATCAGAGTTTAAAAGTCGGATACTGATCGAGGCCATTTCGATTCTCCGATGAATTATCTAAGTATCCGTTTATTCATATGCAAATTGAACTTCAGTAACCAACCAACGCCCAAGTGGAGTGTATACAGACCGTTCCAATGGTGTATCAGGGATATTATAGGAATGTATGGCCTTTTTGTGAAATTTATCGGGGTATAAACTTGGAAAAGTCGCGGGAATACTGGACGAAGGCCGGAAGGCCTCGTCCAGTATTCCCGCGACTTTTCCAAGTTTATATCCCCGATAAATTCCACAAAAAGGTCATTCATTCCTTATAATTCCAGCATTTGAAATACATTGATCAAGAAAATGTGTTTATGTTGACAGACGGCAGCCATTTGTTTACATTGACAGCACTGACAGCGCACCTGTAGAAAGTTGTTCGGCGTGTGAGTTTACTGGGATATACATGTACATGTTGGACAGAGACTTGCTACGGGCCAATCAAATGTTAGGGCATTGTGTAAATATTTGTGTGCTGGAATTATCAGAGTTCATAAGTCGGATACTACTGATCAAGCCCTTTCGATTCTCCGATGAATTATCTAAGTATCCGTTTATTCATATGAAAATTGAACTTCAGTAGCCATGGTACAACACCCAAGTGGAGTATTTACAGACCGTTCCAATGTGGTTTCACCTCTTGTATTTTATTTGTATGTGATTCATTTTAAACTATAATAATGGATGTTACTATACAAAGTAGCAAAATGCAATGAATCAATAGTAAACTAACATGTAACCAGGGAAGCATACATACACCACTGCCTGTGCTCATCTTGCAAATATTGTTCTTTTTTATTGCACAGTACTAGTATATTGTGTTTAAAATCAACCATTTTGTTTGGCTGAACATGAAGTGTGCTACAGTCCAGGCTCAGCCAATCACAGTGCTTGATTGCGTGTTGAGATTGTCAATAGATGTTCATAAACCTTGACATCTTTGCAAGATTTACACAGGCGGTTATGTAAAACAGGCCAGTATAGGAAAAGACCCGGCAGATGGAACATGCAAGTGACTTTCACCTTATGTACTACACGTGCATGTAGGACGCGTGGAACGTGCGACACAGCGCGTCATCTATACAGTGTTCACATAGTGTTGCCAACAATTATTGAAATTCGCAAACGGTTCAAAGGTTATTGGCAAAATAAATGTTCCAAACGTACATGTTCATAAAATTGTATGTATACATGTATGTATGGTTATTCATGTACTAACGTGCGCTCGAATGCATGGATACATGTACATATACATGAACATTCACGTGCATATATTTACACTCTCAATAAGCTGTATGTCCCCCGTTCGCTCGTGGACGGGTTACTAAGCTACTTCAAAATGAAGGTCTATGAATATGTAAGTCTACACTGTAGAGCCAGATAAGCCGATATGTACATGTAAGTCAGTTACTAACCTATTAAGGTGTCCGGTTGTTGTACGGTTTGGTGCTAAATGGGTACATGTACATGTAGGTTGTTCAAACACGTGGATACCTTAAATAGGTTACGAACTATTATGTGGGAATTTACTTTAAAGGGATGGTACATGGGTGATTATTGTATTTATTTCGGATTTATAATTTGACTATCCAATTTCCCTTTAACCCTTTGAACCAGGAAGTCCGCTATAGCGGTTTATGCAAACAGTGCAGATCAATCAAGATGAGCCTGCTGGTAACTAGCCGTCTCATCAGGATCTACATTTTTTGAAATTTCATATTTCTGTTCGAACAGAACATACCACCACTTGTCTGACAACCATTTTGTGATGATTTGATTGGTTGCAAAATTAAAATATCAAAATCCATTCCAGTTACTTAGGGGTGAATGGGTTTAAGGGATGGTAACTGGATGATTATACTAATATATTTGTATTTTACTTCGGATTTATAATTCGACTTCATTTTCCCCTTTAAATCTGTATTTCCAGGGACAACCGTCGGCACGTACACAGCCTCCGTCGGGACTGTGGGATCTACCATTGCCTATACCATTGAAGGTACGTACATTTTGTACATGACGTCGCATTAACTAATTGTATGTGTCGAATACTAGTTTATTACATAAAATGGGCTTTCACAGTTAAATACAAATCATAATACACTACTGTAATAAATATGCAAATTTAACTACAGAAACATGTTAGTTAATCAGTACAGCTTCAAATTTTAATGATGAGTTTATGTAATAAATCAAATGTAACATCTGTGTTGATTTAATATTAGTTGAATAAATGTCTTATGAAATCAGTAAACATGTTTAATAACAATATATATCATATTAAGTCATCACTCATGTAAGATCCATTATACAAGTATATAAAAAGTTTAAAAGTGAGAACAAATGCAAGAAGATAAATATAGAATAAGTACATTTATCTAGCGTTTATAAAAACATATCCAAATTGGACCACGCCCTATATCGTTGATTGTTAGTAAAGGAAGTGGGATTCAAACCTTAAAGGTACGTGCCCACTCAGTAAGCAAAATGTTCTTTAGAGGAATTAAATAAGTGTATAATTGTAATACTATTCCACCAGTGTTAAAAATTACAAGTGCACGCAAAACAGATATTATCATTTAGTAATATGTATTTTACTGATAGTGACGCGCGGTGGTATCAGGCTATTTTCATATGCAAATGAGGCATGATATGTTTTACTTATTTATACTAATGAAATATACCTGAACAAATAATATTTTCGACAGATTATAGAGTATGATCATGGCACATCACAAAATAAATACAGAGAATAAATAGTAATGTCCGTTAACATGCTAAGGAAACACGGTTATCGCCCCTGATATCAGTGTGAACATTTTCGTTTGATATAAAATGTATAATAATGCCAATCAATACGTGGGTTAACGGTGAATGAATGTTTAATTTGCCAGAAAATGTCATATGTACAGAATATACAAAAGTATGTGTATCACTATATTATAACCTACTGCGTGGGCATGCACCTTTAATAATCTGGATAATTGATTGAATAATGACATTGCCGGTAATTGTGCCTAAGCGACTTGGAATAATGTGATAAACACAATTTACAATTGGTGTGACGCCAAGGTACACTATGGCTGTGACTGGAGAAATAGGGCTTATGTGATTTGTGACAATGCAGCTCCTGATTAAATAGCACAGTCATGTAGCATGGGAACTAACTATATTGCGTGTTTAAAAGCATGGCGGGTGTTTTATTGATAGAATATCAATCAGTAAAGATCCTGATCAGAATGTGCGGACACATAAGTTGTTGTGGAGCTACACTGGTCTCACCATTAGTGCAGTCACAGCCACAAATAATTCCTTACCCGACGATTGCAGAAATATTAACCTTCGCAAAGCTAAATAATATGTGTATGTATTATATAGAGGATCTTACAGGAGTAATGATTTAAAAAGATGTTAATTACAGGAGTTTACTGATTTCATAAGATGTCCATTTTATGCAAAAAATACAGTTATTTTTACCAAGTATCCATTTTTTTTTTCAGACGACTTATGTACTATTTAGTTAAGAAATTCAATATAAATATTCAATTATACATCTCAGTGTCCTTACTTTCTACGACTATATTTTATACCATTTAATATCGCAGGTTTACTTTTCAACAGCCGGAGACAACGGTGACTATTCGACGACCCTGACCAACGGCGTTCTTGTCACATCGACAGCACTGGCGGAGGTAACATACACCCTTGAGATAAAAGCTCGCTCTTGCGGGGTCTGTAAAAAGTGCAGATCCAGATTAGCCGGCTTGTAGCGAGCCGTCTTGTCAGTATCTACACCTTTTGCAAATAAATTCATACTTTTAGAAATAAAATACCCCATTTTCATAAATACACTTATCTGAAAATAATTTTGTGATGACAGGTTAACCTAGTTCCGCGGATGCCTATTGTATTCGATGACATTGTGCCACACAGTAGGGACGTGATAAGTCACAGGGTAAAGGCACAGATGATGAGTCATCGATTCAATATGTGCTTTATCGTCTTTATATGAACAACAAATGGCATATTTTAACCAAACACACCATTTGTCGCTCTAGGATATTTCATAAATTAATAGCCATTTTACTGAACATTATGAAATAGTTTGAAAACCTAGTAGTATTGTGATAATTTCTTCAAAAGTCACGTCACTATTTTCTGAAACCACGGCATTTCGCCAACTTTATCATACCAATTTCTGACGTTTTCTTGAAAACTGTTCTCGGGTATTTGGGGAACTAATAAATAAAACAGCTATACTAAAATCAATACTCAGATCGAGGCGAATTAAGCCTGTATTGGTTGTTCATATATAGAGATACGTGCACCTGCGATCCAGTCGATTTCCCTCTGTGAGTATGTCCATCAATTGAAGCCGTCAGCGGATGAAGGGTTTCTTTGAGTCAGCCCCCTTCGTCCACTGACCTCTTAACTAAGTCCTCCGTTCCAGTGAAAGGTGGTTACGGCAGTGTTGTGGAATGTCATTCATTGGATGACATGCCAGGAATACGATAGACATACATGTACATGCTGAGATTATCAAATCACTTGTAAAATGCAAAACAACATCGTGTCACTACTGAAACATATAAACGGCGAAGTTGCTGACTTTGTGTCGGTATTGAATTTATTTGAATTGTCTAAGACCGCTGTTTTCATTTTGAAATAACATAATGTTTCGCAATGGATGCTTTGGTTATTGCAATGTTTATCTAAACCCTAAACAGTTTAGCTTTGTATATATTAGTGTCCTCATTTTGGATGAAATAGCGTACATTGTACACTAACGTGCATAAATTTGGTTGCGTTTTGCAACTGATTGAATAATAGTTAACATGTACATATATATCAACGAGTGAATCAAATGACATGTACAAATGAGCCACGTGACATGTCCATCTCGCAGTCGTATTGTCTGATCATTCTATGATGCTTTATGACGTTTGTCTTACGCTGAACGTTAGGAACACACAATAGCCATGCACATTCATATCATACAGCAACCGATACGCAGACATTTATAACTAATCTGATTTACATCAATCGTTTGAATGGATCTAAAAAATCAAGTGTATCGATTAAATAAATATACAGCGCTGCATGTATCTCTCGCAGTAAATAAAAATGCATAATTATATTAATATCGATAGCTACGTGGCATTTTATTAGTATATATCAGTGTACATTTCAAAGAAATTGTGGAACTATTTTGACCACTGGTTCCGTTAATGGCGACCAACACTTGTTGATATATCAATGTCTTCTGTGTTAGTAGGCGGCCATAGGCTGAGTACCCGGTGTATGCAATTCATTACATGTGACTCCGGCTCTGGTAGTATCTCATGTGCCCACCACTCTACTGCCTGCGCTAATCTTGCCAAATGTTGTCTCTTTTTTTATTTTAAAATATTGCGCCTGAAATCAAGCAGCTTCAAAGGCTGAGCCTGAGCTGTGATACAGGTCAGGCTCAGACTATCAAACTGCTTGATTGAGAGTACATGTTTACATCTGGGCAAGATTAACGCAGGCAGTTGTGCATTTACTCAAATTTTAGCACGCAATCGGAACTTGCATCAAGTTATATTCACAAATTCAATGCTGAATTTAGTCAACCATACGTCAATGCACATGCGTAACACGATCATACCATCTTATGTTGGAGTGCATATTAAAGTTGTGTTCATACCGGATCACATATGACAATACAATTCGAAAATGTAGTAACCAAGATGTATAATTATGCATCGTTTTGGTTGTAGAGATTTGTAAAATGCAAAATGTATACATACATACAAGACACGACATGTGAATTTGTACGTAAAAACACATGCGATATGTCATTAAATATATCTATACATGTTACGAAATATTCCGTAGATGACGTCGAAAGTTGACGAATTTTCATAGCAAATTCTATGCCACATATACTATGACAATTTCGTCATCTTTCGACGTCATTTACAGAAAAAGTCACAGTTTCTGTAAATATATTTTTTGAAAAATCGCACGTGTTCTTATGTACAAATTCACATGGCGTGTCTCATATGAGACAAGCCGTATGTTTTTCTACCGGAGAAGATGTGCGATATTTCATGAAACATATTAAAAAAAACATACGATATATTCCGTATATGATGTTCCATGTTGACTGCATTTGTAGAGCAAATGCGGAATTGAATTCCTCATTCGCTTTGATAATTTCGTCAACATTCGCCGTTATTTACAGAAAATATCACGGTTTCTGTAAATATTTTTCATGACAAATCGCACATAGGTACAAAACCACGTGAATGGTCACACATATGTACATGTATATGCATACGGCTGATCATAAATGTACGCTGCACGATGGTCAGTGACAGAGTCGTAGTTTACATTGTATCTGAGTTTATTAAGGAGGTGTACATTGCACATTGTTTGTAATGTGACAAAATCAATAATTATTTTCGAGATTTTATTTTGAATTAATTATGGAATACCGGTATGTAACGGCAACTGGATAGAAACACACGTGCGTATTCGCCGGCCGCCTAGTGTACTCTTAAAGAGTTATGTTGTTTTCCATTTATAATCCAATTGCTGTTGTTGTTTTAGTAAACTATACTCACGTTTAATTGATATGATGCCAAGGTTAACTTGAGTTATGCATTTAAACATCAGTTGTTGCAGTTAATATCTCCTATTATGCATATAATACAAGTACTGCCAATTGTGTTCCTTGTTCAACAAACAAACGATTGCATGTTGTTTACAAATCGTTTGGATATCGTCTTAATTTTTTAATTAGAAAACAATGTTTTCGTTGGCTTCAACGTGTCACATTTAAACCAACGTAAACATCATTTTCTTATTAACAACAACGAAAACCATATCAAAACTAAGTTATTAAAAGATTGGTATTTAAACGACAACACAATATTACTTGCTTACAAATGCATTGGCACATTCTATATATTTACTTTTTATCCGCTGAATCGTTAGGTAGAGCATGTTTTCGTAGGAGACATAATTATGTATCAAGTTGTAATGACATGACACTGCATTTAGTACCTGGAGTCTCTAGGCGTTTGATGTATAGTTTACATTTGTATTTGCTTGATGCATCGTACATATTTAACTATACAAACTGATCCATGCGAATGACGAATTACTGTGATTATTAAATGTTTATATATTAACACTATCTTCTGTTGTGTTCATGAAATGTACAGGGGGCCGTTGCACTAAACTTCGAACGACTAAAATGTTCGTAAGTGCACATTTAGAAGAGTCTGTAAATTTCAATTGATGGATTTACATTTATTGAACATAGGCTGCATATGCAGGCTATGCTCAATAAATGTAAATCAAATAATTGATTACAAGAAAACATTGTTAATGTGAAATTCCCAGACTATCATATTTTGCACTTAAGAACATTTTAGTAATACGAAGTGAAAGGCTCACAGGAGCTTACTCTGTTCTATTTATAGAGATCCGGTCCAACTGCAGGTACACCACCGCTGTGTTAATCTTGTCGATATGTTTCATTTTCTTTATTTCAAAATACTCGAATATAAATCAAACAAATTGACTGACTGAGCTCAGACAATCAAATTGTTTGATAGCAAGTATTCCCAACACTTGAGGACAACCGTCTGTTATTACGGTAATGGAGTAATAATAGTGTTGGAAAACTTTGTAACCAGCTTCGGGAATAATTAATAATTACGTACATTGTATGTGGTTGTGACTGGAGAGATGGGGTTTATGTGCTATGACCAATGTAGCTCTTGGTCAGATAGCACACTCCTGTATCCTGATAACGATCTATGTTATTTGCTAGAAGCATGACGGGTGTTTGATGGAGTGGGGCATAGTGCAGATCCTGATCAGACTGTGCCTATGCACATACTGATCTGGATTTACATTGTCGCAAACATACGACACGCCCCATTTCTCAATCATAGCCACATATACAGACTAGTCAGACTGAGTGTGCCAGCCATGGGTCCAACAATCACATAAGCCCCATTTCTCCAGTAACAGCCACATATACAGACTAGTCAGACTGAGTGTGCCAGCCAGGGGTCCAACAATCCCATACGCTCCATTTCTACAGTCACAACCACATATATAGACTAGTCAGACTGAGTGTGCCAGCCAGGGGTCCAACAATCCCATAAGCCCCATTTCTCCAGTAACAGCCACATATACAGACTAGTCAGACTGAGTTTGCCAGCCAGGGGTCCAACAGTCCCATACGCTCCATTTCTCCAGTCACAGCCACATATTTAGACTAGTCAAACTGAGTGTGCCAGCCAGGGGTCCAACAGTCCCATACGCTCCATTTCTCCAGTCACAGCCACATATATAGACTAGTCAGACTGAGTGTGCCAGCCAGGGGTTCAACAATCCCATAAGCCCCATTTCTCCAGTCACATCCACATATATATACTAGTCAGACTAAGTGTGCCAGCCTGGGGTTCAACAATCCCATAAGCCCCACTTCTCCAGTCACAGCCACATATATAGACTAGTCATGATGTGCCCCAGGGTTCACAATCCCATAAGCCCCATTTCTCCGTCACATCCACATATATAGACTAGTCAGACTGAGTGTGCCAGCCAGTGGTTCAATCCTATAACCCCATTTCTCCAGTCACATCCACATATATATACTAGTCAGACTAAATGTGCATGCCAGGGGTTCAACAATCCCATAAGCCCCATTTCTCCAGTCACATCCACATATATATACTAGTCAGACTGATGTGCAGCCATGGTTCAACAATCCCATAAGCCCCATTTCTCCAGTCACATCCACATATATACAGTCAGACTAGTGCAGCCGGGGTTCAACTCCCCATAAGCCCCATTTTCTCCAGTCACATCCACATATATATACAGTCAGACTAAATGTCATGCCAGGGTTCAATCCCATAAGCCCCATTTCCTCCATTACATCCACATATATAGACTAGTCAGACTGAGTGTGCTAGCCAGGGGTCCAACAATACCATAAGCCCCATTTCTCCAGTAACAGCCACATATACAGACTAGTCAGACTGAGTGTGCCAGCCAGGGGTCCAACAATCCCATACGCTCCATTTCTACAGTCACAACCACATATATAGACTAGTCAGACTGAGTGTGCCAGCCAGGGTCCAACAATCTCATAAGCCCCATTTCTCCAGTAACAGCCACATATACAGACTAGACTAGTCAGACTGAGTTTGCCAGCCAGGGGTCCAACAGTCCCATACGCTCCATTTCTCCGGTCACAACCACATATTTAGACTAGTCAAACTGAGTGTGCCAGCCAGGGGTCCAACAGTTCCATACGCTCCATTTCTCCAGTCACAGCCACATATATAGACTAGTCAGACTGAGTGTGCCAGCCAGGGGTTCAACAATCCCATAAGCCCCATTTCTCCAGTCACATCCACATATATATACTAGTCAGACTAAGTGTGCCAGCCTGGGGTTCAACAATCCCATAAGCCCCACTTCTCCAGTCACAGCCACATATATAGACTAGTCAGACTGAGTGTGCCAGCCAGGGGTTCAACAATCCCATAAGCCCCATTTATCCAGTCACATCCACATATATAGACTAGTCAGACTGAGTGTGCCAGCCAGTGGTTCAACAATCCCATAAGCCCCATTTCTCCAGTCACATCCACATATATATACTAGTCAGACTAAATGTGCATGCCAGGGGTTCAACAATCCCATAAGCCCCATTTCTCCAGTCACATCCACATATATATACTAGTCAGACTAAGTGTGCCAGCCAGGGGTTCAACAATCCCATAAGCCCCATTTCTCCAGTTACATCCACATATATAGACTAGTCAGACTGAGTGTGCTAGCCAGGGGTCCAACAATCCCATAAGCCCCATTTCTCGTCAGTACATCCACAATATAATTTTTAGACTAGTCAGACTGAGTGTGCTAACCATGGGGTCCATTACATCATAAGCCCCATTTCTCCAGTCACAGCCACATATACAGACTAGTCAGACTGAGTGTGCCAGCCAGGGGTCAAACAGTCCCATATGCCCCATTTCTCCAGTCATAGCCACATATGTAAGAACAGCCACATTGCTTGTTTGTGTTTGTCTTGTTATAACTTTGACTGGTAGCGAGCTAGGCCAGGACTTTTGACATGTTGAGTGATAACTGTGGCAATCTGTTCGTTTGTTATCGAGACCCCAATCGCAAAAGTGCAACGTTCAACAAAGGCTGGATTAACGGATCATAAACTCGATAGTAAGTGTGCATGAACGGGTATGAAAGGTCCTTTGAACCAACCCACCCTTAAATATAAACTAGATGTAACTAAGTGATGTGTACGACAGTGTAATTTCTCAGGGGTCGTATGCTCCGTGAGTTGCGGGCCATGAGGACAATGGGACTCAAATATACACATACTGTAATGGCATAATGAAAATACAGTGGAACATCTCTAAACCGGACACCCTGGGGTGTCTGGCTTAGATATGCTGCCCTGTAATTCATACAGATGAGCCATCCAAGACATGCATGCGTACTTTACGATCATGAACATGCATTATAATCGGGGAAAGAGACAATTGAATCCATCAACATTAAGCATACAAATATTTGCTGGGTGTCCGGTTTAGAAAGGTTCTACTGTTGTGATAAGTAGTTTCATTATAGTTTCATCGTATTTCTGGACCCAATTGAACATACGAAAAATACGGGTTTAATTTAGTACATGTAAACACCATAGCATAATACTGAACAATAACGAAAGCTATTTATTCCGCAATCAATGGTTAATTATTTTGTTTGTATTTATATTACTTATAAATCAATAACTAAATAAAAAAATTCAAGTGAATACACAAGTAAATGAGGCAAACAAAGCCATTTTACAAATGTGAGACATCATCTGATATACTGTATACTCCCGAATATCGGGTGTATTGCATACAATTGTCTTTCGCAGTTAAATAACACAGAGTATGAACCATTATACAATGCTGGTGTAGTAGATATGCGCATGCGACGACTTCGAGAAACACATTACGTGGTGAGTTCAATGCATGATGTTAAGCTTATGCAACAAATATAGTATTTAATATGGTATTAATATGTATCATGTGAGATCGTGTATGTGGTATACCTCCCCGATCTGTTCTAAATGGAACCATGATACTTGTTTCTCATATTATTTTGATACTATATCATTTATCTACACAATGACCACACACTTTCAGTTACCGGATATCATTACTAACATTAAAGCTAGGCTAAGGCATATCTGACCGTACTGTATGTAGACATATTTGATTTCCCATTCTTTAGATATAGAACATCGTACATGAGAGATAATTTACTAGTATTATATTTATTAAACGAGTTTACTGATTTAATCAGAAACGAGGCTATAACGAGTTTATTATGAAGTCAGTCAACGACTTTGCAAATACATGTATCACATTACTTAACACAAATGTGGTATTACAATATACATGTATTGCATAGGCACAGCATCATGCATGGCAGTTGGATCGATCACCCAATACGATGTGTGTACTACTCTACTGTGCATATGTATTACACTATACTAGTGGATACTGATTTGAATACATCGATGATCTCACATGATTGATGCTTTAATATGATATTCATTTTATTAAACGAGTTTGCCTATTTATTATACTAGTATGCCATGATTTTTATTGCCTGTGTTAATACTGCGAGTGCATAGTTGATGCAATAAATGCATACACTTATATGGAAAAGTGAAATGCATACACACATCGTGCAGTGACTCTGAATAACCACATACGGGCACCTGGTAATATATCATGAATTATCGTGCATGAATACACGTCATAATTTGGCGTACACTTTATATTTGTTGGAATCTGGTAAGACTACTGCAATGATCTTTAAATATTTCAATCAGCTTGAAATTGAAAGGGATCGGTACATGTATAAGAAAGAAAGAAAGAAACAAAATGTTTTCGAGAATAATCAGGGATATCAGCGTTTAAAAGTCGGATCGAAGCCTTTTCGTTTCTCCGATACATTCTCTAAGTATCCGGTTATTCCTATGAAAATTTAGCTTCAGTAACCAAGATCCAACGCCCAAGTGGAGTGTTTACTGACGTTCCAAGGTGGTACCCGTGTTTTGATGAATCCCTAGTTCAATGCACTAACATTCTGGGACTATGGATTTTGTGGTAGTGTGGGTGGGGTGTTGTGGGACATATATTGTTTTGCGTTATGTGTGTGTTGTTAAATGAGACACGTCATGTGATTCTGTACCTAAGAACATGTGCGATATCTCCCGAAAATTATTTATAAAATTTACTATGTTTTCCGTAAATGACGTCGACAGTTGACAGTTGACGAACTTTTCATAACAAATCATGAACATTTCGTCATTTGTTTACGTCATTTACAGAAAATATCGCAGTTTCTGTAAATATAATATTATATTGCATGAACAATCGCACAATTTCTTAGGTACACAATCACACGGCGTGTCTCAAATGTGTAGCGTTGCTTTCTATAGGGACCGTACACCGCTAGGTGTAGAGGACACGTTTTTAGTGCTGGCCGGTCCTTTCATTTACTGTGATTCTTCAGGGTTTATTTTCGCAGGGGAGATATTTATTTCCAGGAACCGACGTGACGTCATTTTCATGAGTGCAGAGTCAGTACGATATATATTAAACGAGTTCACTGATGTCATAAAACACGAGGCTATGCCTCGTTCCATACATGTATGATTCAGTAAGCAAGTCATACAGATATCATAGTAAATCAGCAGGTATGTATTTCATAAGCGCCACACCATGCTTGAAGATGTACTGATAACATAACGTATATCTGTAGCGGTCTTGTTTACATTAACTATTACACTATTATTTTAATACACACATACAACAGTTATGTTATGTTTTCTATCTGTAAGTAAATATTTTTAAATAAAAAATCCGTGAAATATTAATTTTATAGTGGAAAAATAGGACTTTCCTATGGGAAGTTGATCAAAAATAGTCAAACAGGCGACGGACTACCAGGTGTTAAATACAGTTCAAACTGACACCGGCAATTGCCATATAGCTCGAAAATGACATAATAAAAAATAGTAGTTAACTTTCAAAAAATATTTTATATATTTTTTCATTAAAAATCTAATTTTTTCTCCGGTGCGTGTTAAAATCCCACAGGACATATGTTGTTGGGAATATATATTTGACAGACTTTCACTAAATACAGCATGTTTCATGAGGGCAAAACATTCATTAGTTAGCCAGTTGTTTTATAATACATTTATTGATATTTAATACGGTTAATTTCACGAAATCCATCTGCTGAGTATACGTACATGTAGAACAGACACTACGCTTACATGTACATCTCTTCTACATCTTTTATATCCAGACATGTCGTCAGTAAATTTATACTAAAATAAATAAAAGGATATCTGTAATCAAACGTTTGCATTAATAATTAACATTTTCAACACTACATACCTCTATAGCGGTGTATGCAAACAGTGTAGATCCTGATGAGCCGGCTCGTGACGAGCCGTCTCATCAGGATCTGCACTTTTTGCTAGTAATATCCATTGATACTGGTCTGAAAATCATTCTGTGACGATTGGCGTTGTCGGAACATTTAAATATCAAGTTATTTAGGGGTGAACATGTTAAATAGACTCTCATAATGCAACATGGCAGAATTTTGTTGTACAATAATATACATGTACCTGTAAATGTGTTGTTAAATGTATATGTTACTAAATATAGTGATCCGAAGAATACGACGTGCACCAAATCGCATTAATCCGGTATTCAGATATTTATCAGGGGTTGCATGTTATGGCGGCCAACACGCGTTATGAGAACCTGCGATTTAAGGAAACGTTACCTACGTTTTATTAAATATCTCGGCAACTAGTAGGGCGATTCTGATGCAATAAACGACACGTATCCCGCAATATTGCACATTGTCTCCAGCTGATGATGCATTTATTTCTGATGAGCCGTTTTGGAATTATTTCGAGAAAACTTACACGAAATAACTCCGAAACGACTATAGCGATAAGAATGATCGGTTTGGCTAAAGCATAAACAGGTAATTGTAATGAATTGCGTGTTCGTGACACACATTTACCGCTATGCATACATTTGTCGAAAATCGATGCACAATTATATAAGCTTACGTAATTCACGAGATATGGTATATTAATGAAGTTGCGACAAATGGCTACAATACACTTTTTGCAACATATGCTGAAAGTTCATTAGCATGTAAGTGCCAGAATCCGTGGGGTTATTTAAATCAAATGCCGATAGCTTCCACCTGGAACTTTGTAATCGTGCATACATTGTATAAGTACATTGCTCGAGTACATTGTCCGTGTAGCATAATATGGTATTTCGCTAGAGGTGCACATGCGCGTGTTATGATTTGAGCGCACAGAGCAGGACACGCCCGCCAGAGGGCACACACCGCTGGAGGATTTAGCCATGAGTGTATCACAAGTTTCAAATAGATTAGCACCATAAAATGGAGTATGTATTGGATATGGATGCTGACACATGTATACGGGGATTTATTGTTTGGATAATGTCTGTGAGTAGTATATAAGAGTCATAATGATACCATCACCCTTTGGAGGGCACCGGCTACGCGCGGTACCTCCCACCACATAGTGGTTATCATTATGACTCTTATATACTACTCAGATTTTCCTCCATTTTTATGAGAATATTTATGAGAATGGGAGTAATTTTAATTTTTCAAAACACGAAGGGGGGAGTAGGCATAATTTTAATTTTTCAAAACACAAAGGGGGGATGGGGGGAATAAGCATAATTTTTTAAAAACACACCTACTGTTCGGCGGGTATGTATGAGAACATATTTTCATCAACCGCGAGACCATATATTTATGACATGAGAAGATACACCCTATTAGAGATAAGAATCCCTATGTTATACTCAGTATATATAATAACATAATCATTATGGTTCTAGTTAAGTGTGCGTGGTTGAAGACAGGTAGTCACGAGAGATGTTTTCGTACCGGTATTTACGAATATTGCAAACATCACCGTGCATGGATGCGAAGAGGTTCCGTTTCGCCTCGCCCATGTCGGCATTGTGGGGTAGGGACCAAAGCCGAGTCATTGCTATGTCCACCATGCGGTGGCACTCAGGCTACTCATCGAATGGTTAACAAGGGATTACGTGCTCGCGAGTATTATCGTTTAGTAATAATTCAAATTGGAAAGTCAGTTAGAAAGATATGATATGTTCAAATTTTTTTTTTTAAATTAACCACAACTTACACCCTATTAAAGATAAGAAAACTATAAGTTATACTCACAAAAATGGATAATAAAATAGAATGGGAATTGGAATTTTATAATGACCTTATTGATGAATATTACTATAAATTGAAAGCACTATATATAATTGAATACATGAAATATCAGCGTAATTTATTACGTTCCGATAAAAACGTTGCATTTACAATATTATACCGGAAATTATGTAAGCTAAGCAAGAGACATATTCGTGAAATGAAGCGACTAAATAGGATCGGAGAACAACTAGGTGAAGAGGGTGAAACTAATTTTATAAGACTGTTTAAAAAAATCGATTCGTTTACGGATATAGAGTTTTACGATTCTGTCTGCGCCGAGTTACCGTATTATGGATAAACCCCAACGATTCGTTTACCCACTACTAATCAAATGTCTGTAGTTGGCGCTGTAACATTTCATCCGACTTTATTTCCAAGTTTTACCCTAAATTTATCCCAATCAGTACACTCAATTTTGGGCATGGTGGCGCGCGCCTTGATTCTTATATCATTTTTTAATTCTTCATATCTCCCCATTTCTTCCACCACGGATTCAAACTCTAAATTTGATATTTTATTATCGGCCAACGGTTTGGACACCATAACGTCGATGCTATTTTTCTTAGACCTAGCGAGAACGGATATTCTATCATGTTTTCTACTTTTTTTCTCGAGTTTTCCACCCACCGCCCTAATTACCATACAAAGTGTTCCAGATAAAACGGTAATTCCACTCAAAACCCCTGCAAGTGGAACCATTACAATTGTAGATAGCGTTGCAGCAGTCCCCGCCCCACACAACACAGAAACACTTGCCAGAACCGTACTAGATGCTTCAGCTATGTTTGCCGCGCGCTTATATTTGTTAGCGTGTCTTTTTCTATTTGCACATTCTCTAACTAAAATATCCTGCATAGCGACGATATTATTCAACCTAAAATCTGAACTTCTTTCGTTAATTGGATATAGTGTTGGGGGAGTGGTATTGAGAGTTGGATACAGTGTTGGTGGAGTGGTATTGAGAGTTGGATACAGTGTTGGTGGAGTGGTATTGAGAGTTGGATATGGTGATTCGTTCATAGTTAAATTTATTTCAATATATTAGTATTTACACAATAAGTTCAATTAACAATGAGACAATAGTGGAAGAACTCTCTGAGTCACCGATTTTCGTAACAAAGTTAATAACACTACCTTGGGAAAGTCTAATTCGATCATTACCGGCGAACGAAACAATCGTCGAACTATCTCCAGAGATTTTAGTGACTCCAACCCCCCTTTCTTCCCCATCATACTACAATATTTATCGCGACCGCGCCCACAGGTTTACCATTAGCAGACCGCCATTTGGATAACTTCACCTGCAGCTGTCATAGTGTATCCCCCATATTTATTACTCGCTTTGGCACCGAACGAATATTCATAGTGCCCCACAACCAATGGGCCCCGCTTCTCAGCCCAAACTGTTATGACACGTTTTGGTGTTTTCATTGTTTTCACTATTCCGGCAAGCGCCCTGTTTGCGTTATATGCCTCAGTACGAATCTCATAAGAGGCCTCCTCAAGAGCTTTGGTCGCGGCTATACGATCATGTTTCAGTTTATCGGTTATTTTTCCATCTAGTTCGGTAAGTGCCGCTTCTCTGCTGAGAGTGTCCTCTAAGCGCAACGCATCATAAGCCTCCGTAATGGTCGCCTGGTGGCCTTCTAAGGCTTTATCAATACCCGACCGGGTCTCTTTTTGAAATTCGGTTATTTTTCCATCTAGTTCAGCAACCGCCGCCTCTCTGGTGAGAGAGTCCTCTGAGCGCAACACCTCATAAGCCTTCGCAAGGGCCGCCTGGTTGTCTTCTCGGGCTTTCTCAACCCCCGGACCGGGCCTCCTTTTGAAATTCGGTTATTTTTCCATCTAGTTCGGTAAGTGTCGCTTCTCTGTTGATAGAGTCCTCTAAGAGCAACACCCTATAAGCTTCCGTAATATCCGCCTGGTGGTCTTCTCGGGCTTTCTCAATACCCGTTCGGACTCCATCAAGATCAAACCGGGTCTCTTTTTTAAATTCGGTTATTTTTTCGTATATGTCAGTAAGTGCCGCTTCTCTGTTGAGAGAGTCCTCTGAGCGTAACGCCCCATAAGCCTCCGCAATGGCCTCTTTGTGGTCTTCTCGGACCCCCTCAACGCCCGACCTGGTCTCTTTCAGAAATTCGGCTATTTTACCGTCTAGTTCGGTAAGTGTCGCTTCTTTACTATGGGAGTTCTCTAAGCGCAACGCATCATAAGCCTCCGCAATGGCCTCCTCAAGGTTCGACTGGTGGTCTTCTCGGACTTTATCAATACCCGACCGGGTCTCTTTTCGAAATTTGGTTATTTTTTTATCTAGTTCAGTAAGTGCCGCTTCTCTGATGAGAGAGTCTTCTGAGCGCAACACCTCATAAGCCTTCGTAAGGTCCGCCTGGTGGTCTTCTCGGGCTTTCTCAATACCCGACGTGGCCTCTTTTCGAAAATCGATTATTTTCCCGTCTAATTCAGCAAGTGTAGCTTCTTTGCTGAGAGAGTCTTCTAAGCGCAACGCATCATAAACCGCCGTAATGTCAACCTGGCGGTCTTCTCGGGCTTTATCAATCCCCAACCGGGCCTCTTTTCTAAATTTTGTTATTTTTTTACCTAGTTCGTTTAGTTCCGTATGCGTTTCTTCACGACTTTGTGTGTTCACAGCCAGTGCATATTCTCTAAGTTGTGACAGTAGACTTTTGTGAATCTCGTCCGTGGCCCTCGATATAGTTCTATTGATCAAGGCCTTTGTTTTTTGGGTAGTTAAAAAGTCGCCCTCTGTCGGGATGAATCCCCCTTCTGCCGGTTCCAAATTATTTGAATTTGTCACCCAATCGGAAGAACTACCTGGTCCGTATATACTCATAATGTTGATAATATATATTACGAACATGCGTTTAATTCTAAATAATTTTATAATTTTCTTAAAATTAATTTTCAATTAATTTGAAATTTCTAGGACGACCGAAATCGGGTAATCGTTCTTCAACTCTCTCCCTTTATCATCAAGAATAGAAATCTTCAACTCGTGGATGTGTCCAGATTCCAAAACTTTCATCTCGGGGTGTGGGAAATCTAAGGTGACAGTCTCGCCATAGAAACAGTCGCTGGCGGGCACAGTTTTCAGTAATGTGCTGGGGGACCCGTCTACCGTGTTGTACGATGTGTTCACCCGATCCAGGTGCACCCCGAGAGTTTTCGTGAAGGCGAAGTTTACTGGGGTATCGCCGCGGTGCTCGCCCACGGGGAAGACAAATCTCGCCGGGTGCACAAACCCTTCATCCTCGTTGTAAGGGGGTGCATATTTAAATCCTAACATTGAGGCCAACCCCGGTGAGATCCATAAACGCTTCTCAACGGACAATGTCGCAAGCCCCATGGCTTTTGAGACTGCGAGAGTGCCACTATCAGGAAACTTCGCCGCGATAAAAGCTTTGAGATCTCCGAAACCCCAAAGGCCAGGAAGTAATTCGGTACTTGTGAACAGAAGGCGTTTAGTCCCCTGCCCCACACCAGGGCCGATACTATCTTGGACAAATCCGGACTCGATAGACTCTAACGTTTCAATGTTTTTCCACCCAACCGTGAAGGTGATTGATCTAAGGCCTACCCGGCGTTGTCCGCAGCAGTTGTCTATTAATTTTTGAAGTTCACAACTCCCTTTTTGAACATTAGTTATAGTAGCAAACATAATAATATCTTTCAATGGATACCAAAGCATTTAGCTTTAACTCTAATGTAAAGTACGTGGTCGGAGGTAAATACACACAAAAAGACGTTGTTAACCCCCTTATACACCCAACCGTAACGGTTAGACCGGACAGCGGCTTTGCCACCAATTTCCCTAATATCTTTGAACAATATAGGCTGCCCAAGATTACTACGATGGAGGTGGTAAACGGGTGGAAAGCAACACCGATGCAGTTTTGGCAGAACCAAATAAATTTCGCTGTATGGTGCGCAACAGCCGGGTGTGGAGTTTCATATAAAGACCATCTGACATCCAAGAATGTCATGCTCCGAAGTGTCTACAACTTTCACGTGTATTATACTATTAGGAGAATTCTCAAAGAACTAGGTATTTCACTACCTCAAGACGACGCCTGGGATCCCATTTCCAACGCATACGACCGTATGGTGTTTGAAAGACTGTGTAACGAATTTAACGTTTCAAAAGACGCGGACTGGATACAGAAAGCATTTCCTACCAGCACCGGCCTCGGGGACGTTCTCATTCACGGCCAGTCCGGAAATTGGACGCAGACTGATTTTAGACACGATCACTCCGGTGACCACATCGTCAGTCACGATGAATTTTGACCCCGCGACGATGACTTTCGGGCCAGAAGTGTCTGGAGGTCGGCACTGTGGCATGTTTTCTTGTAAAATGTTACCTCCGAAACTGGCTCACGTCGATTACATACAGCAGGCTGCTGAGGTTCAGAACGCGTGGGGTACATTTATGTTAGATACGGGTCTAGGGTTCACGCAGGCCGGGGTTACTCGCGTCAACGACTCCATTCGTACGTACGTCTGGGCCATCCTCGGCGCACAGAAGCAAACTCGCAGTTCAATACTGGGCACGGGAACAGCGTTTGATGCACAAAAACAATTATTGGCACTTGTAGAGGACGCCATCTCAGCTAGGGTGGACCTGGAGAAGGCGATCCAGAATTATCAAGACGTTTTGCAGAATGCCAGCACCCCAGTAGACTATGTATTTGGAATAGGTCTTTATATGGCGCCGAGCAATATGATACTACGAGACGACCCGGTTGACGGTTACAATAATCAGATGCGTAATCGCCACCGCCAATCAAAAAATAGGCCACAACGGTAACGTGAACACGGATATCATCAAGCGCACCCCCAACAGTGGAACCGATTTCATAAAACACAAAAAAAATGGATACACCTCCACCAATTCGTAAATCGAACCCAGTACCCCCAATTCGTAAATTGGATGCACCATCGAGTTCCATCAACAGACCAATCGCGATTGGAGAAACACCAATCATCAACAATGTTGAAATTGGAAGCACAACACACGAGGAGGAGAAATTAGGGCTCGTCGTCGCCCTCGTGGCGATCGGATTATTTACGCTTTGGTTGTAGGAACTCTCTGGCGAAGAATAGTAGGAGACCGGCGATTGTCACGATTAAAGCCCAGGTATTTTTTGCTAGCCATCCGGCCGTTTTTGATAATATAGATAGCAAGTAAGAAACGATACTTCCGATCAGTCCAGGTAGTGCGGCAGCCGCCTTTCCAGCTAATTTAGCTACAAGACTGGCGAGGGCTTTTAGTTGTTTTTTTATCCACTCCTTGGCTCCACCGGATGGAGCGGGTGCTGGTGCTGGAGCGGGTGGTGGCGCCGCACCACCAGTGAAAGCTAGAACTATGGTCGATATAGTCATGCCGATAGCAACGAGGATGCTTGCTATCGTGACGCCCTGCTCTCTGAACAGAGTGCGAAGACGCTCACCGAGTGTCGTCTCCTCGTGCAGGACCCTCGAGATTGAATCACGGATCCGACTTATTTGTGTGCGGAGAGCCTCACGGTTAGCCGAGGCGGCCTCCAAGCGAGCTTCTCTTTCATCCCGCAAAGACCGCAGTCGTTCGGCGATCCGCTCGGTAGATTCTCTATCGTCACCGGCTTCCTCCAGTTTTCTTTCTTCTAGCGCGATATGTTCATCCAGCGCCGTGAGTTTGGAGAGGTTAAGGACCAGTTCGCCCCGGACCGTTTGTAAAGCCTTATCGAGTCCACGGAGTTCGCGAAGAGGTAACGGTGGGTCATCGTTGAGTATTTTTCCCAATTGCGATTGGACGCTGAACGTGGTCTCCATTGTGTTAATAACGTCGGTGGCTATTTGAGGGACCTCGCTGAGCTCGACCGTTTCTATCGCGGTGGCCGTCTTCGCTATAGTTTCGTCGGTAGACTGTAGGGTCTCTACAGCGTGGGCCGGCATAATTTTTTTACCACGAGCCCAATCTGTAAATCCTAATTCGCTCCTTATGAGTTGGCCACCGCCCCGGTTTCCTGCAAGGGTGTTTAGCGATAGGGGTTTTCCGGTCCTCGTGTTGACTAATGGGAGATTTAGTGCTGCTCTTAGTCGCAATCTACCGTTCATATCAAATTTGAACTTGGAGTAGTCGCGACCGACAGAGGGGACCAGACCTTTTTCTGCTGCCAAACTATTGTAGTAGTCGTTTACAGCTCCCTCAAGTAATTCCTGACTTTGACTAGTGGTAGCGCCACCCAATTGTGATTGGATTGGAACTGGAGTCTCTATGGTGGGTGTCTCGAGGGAATCCTCGAAATTATCATCATCACCATCGAGGTAATTGTCTCTGCCGATTTCATCCATTTCAACATCGTAATCAGCCATATTTATAATTTTCTTAAAATTAATTATGTATTAAAGACAAAACCATACGGGTTTAATTGTTTCAATAAAATTAATTATGTCTTCGAGTCAATACGGTCGCAAACTCAATCCATACCGCAGACTGCGTGAGCCCCTCGTGGCAAAAGGCGTGAGACAGAGTGTCGTTATTACGAACAACCCATCGACGATCGACAAGAACCAGCAGCTCTTAGTCCGCTTCCCCAACCTCGGAGCTAACGACGTCATTGTGCCGGGTACTGTTCGCCTCGCTTTCACTATTTCGCTAACGTCGACGGACGCGGACCGAACCGTCGTTCAGAACCTGGGTCGCGCCATCGTCAAGAAGACCATGATAAAGATTTCTGGTAATGAGGTGATGTCGATCGACGACAGCGACGTCTACCATTGCTATCAGGACCTGTGGAAGACGTCACACGAGCGTGAAAACGCTGTCTATCAAGGTATTGACACCAGCAAAAATAAGAACGTAACAACCAAACTTAGAATCGGGGCTGCTAACAAGGTAGATAACAACGCTAGTGACAACGCGGTCGCGGGCGCTTACGGCAACCGCTTCTACATCCCGCTCGACTTTGAGTTGCTGGAGAGTCACATGCCCTACTATCAGAGCGCTTTGGCTGACCGCCTCGAATACGAACTAACGTTCAACGACTACGGCCGAGTTATCATAGTCAGCGACATGTTATCGACGTATACGATCGATAATGTTTCGCTGGAGTACGACATGGTCACGATGCCCGAACTCGCGCGATTGATAAGAACCCAGTACGCCGGACGCGTTGCCATACTTTACGACCGAGTTCTTCGCCATCGTAAGATGCCGAAAGACAAAGGCGACACATTGTGGAATATTAACGTCAACGTACCCGCCCGCTCGATGAAAGGTATACGGATGCTGTTCGAGGAGGCTCGGGTAGCGCTCGGTGTTAGAAAAACCGACAGATTCTATAACCCCAAAATCACGAAGGTAGAGGTGACGATCGAGGGAGTCCCCAATCAACTCTACAGCGCGGGTCTTCGCGCGCACCAGCAGTGGGACGAAGTAAGAAAGCAGTTTGCTGCCGGCTCTAAGCGCTCTCCGGAGGTTGCAGCAGTTGCCAAAGACCTGCATCTCTCGGCCGTCTCCCTCGCGGAGTTCCTGAATACCAAATAATACGCGTTATGGCTAGACATGCGAGCCAGCGACGATGACCAAATACACGGTAGCGGACGCCAAGTTGAGAACGCTAGTGAGGGTGTGACGATCCAGATAACCAAAGAGGCGGACGGAGCCGGGCCATTGAACGTGTACTTATATATAATTACAGACGCACAACTCAACATCTAAGATGGTCGATACGTATCAGCGATCTACTGATTTAATAAAAAAATCATCTAACGATTTATTAATACATAATTTTGAAAAAATTAAGAAATCTATCAATCAATACCAATTCAGGATTGGAGATGCTCACTCTGCCATAATATGTGGGCAGACAGGATGTGGAAAAACGGTTTTCATCCTCGACTTGCTCGAGGAGTCCTACCGCGATGCCTTTCGTCACATTGTGATCCTGTGTCCCACTGTGCGGCACAACGATACTTATCAGCGGCGCCCGTGGATATGGACCGACCCTGAGGTATACGTTATTGACCCGGGTGATAGGCTTCACGATTGGTTGCGTGGTTTATACCAAAGATTCCAGGGTGAGCCCACCCTATATGTGATTGACGATTGCTCGGCCAAGGCGGCGATGACCAAAAAGAAGGACATGCTCTCTGGGCTCGCATTTTCTGGCCGCCATGCGAGGCAAAGCGTATGGATCTCCACTCAAAAATACAACGCCGTCCTCAAGGATCTGCGCGAGCAAACGAAATGGGTCGCCCTCTTTCACTGCAAGGACCGAGACTCATTCGATGACTGTCTTCGAGAGAATGACGTTATCCCAACGCGCGAGGAGCGCCTGAAGGTTCGACAGATGCTTTCCGAAACTAAGCACGCCAAGCTTCTGCTAAAGACTGATCAACCAACTGCTTATAAAGTTATCAATTAATTAATTAATAATTTTGAAAAAATTAGGAAAATTACAAAGTAATACGCTATTGCAATGCTTAACAATACTTAGCAATTGCTGAACAATGCTTAGCAATTGCTGAACAATGCTGAACAAATACTGAACAAATGCTGAACAATGGTTAACAATGTTAACAATTTGGTGCTCCGCTGCGAGCTTTGTTGCGAGCATAATGGTGATCATAAGTATCAGGTGGTGCGCTTGGCAATATGTTAAAGTGATGAGACTTGTTAGAATAGTTAAATTACTAATTTTGAAAAAAATGAACTGCGACGAACTTCTCGATCAGCTAATGGAAGAAACCTCAACTCCGACTGCCAACATTCTGAAAGATAATGAAACATCAACTCCGACAGAGCAATCGGAATCGGGGGTTGGTATTGGGTTGAGTGCAACGACTCCGAATGAAAATGCGGCGCGACGAGAGCGGCTAGCTGCGCTGGTTGCTGGGAGACAATCGGAGCATTATCTCGGTAGGCGTCTCTCAGTTTTTCAGGTGGATAAGATGTCAGATGCGGAGATCGATAAAATGTATGCGCGATACGAATCCAAATTGGGAGCAGAGATGACAAAAACTCTTGGATCGGCGGCTATTCATTTGTACGCTACCACCGTTAGTATACTTCTCCCTATACCAAACACCGAAGGGTTGATTCACGATCTAGAGACTGACCCTTTTATTTATAGACACACTCTTAGAACAGCCTGCTGCTCAATTTATCACAAGTTTGGAATGTACTTAGCTCCACTAACAACCGCGTTGACCACGGGTAAACACTGTCAATTTGGACATATATGCCCACGAACTATAAGCCCTGAAAATGATGACACAAGACACACCCACGAGAGTGACGGAGTTGAACCAGATTGCTCCAACACAATCGAACCAGAGTGTTACTCCGCCACTGGATGACATACCGCATATAAAAAATCCCAAAAGACAGGCAGCTGGGCGGGCGGCGGCTGCCACCCGAAAAGTTAAACAAGATAAAATACTCGCCGAGCTTCGAGAGGCTAAACAGTCGTTGCAATCGGGGACGGAGACAGCAAAACATCTGAAGACAGAGTTGAGTACAACAACACCCCCAATTCACGAATTGGAAGCACACAATACCAACTGCCGTTGGAGTTGGGCGAATCCGATTGAACCCAAATTCGTGAATTGGAGTTGGGTTGTTGGTGGTGGTCTGGCAGTTGTTGGTGCCCTGTGCGTGTGGAAATACCCGAAAAAACAACCAGCCAGTGTTCAGAAGAAAGTTACGAAACACCAATCGCGATTGGATGCGCCCCATTTAAACATTGATCGCGACCCCTTTTATATGCAATAATTATAACAATGGCTGAACAAGATGGTAAAATGTTAGTGAATGCGCTTTATCACGCCGTGGTGATATCGGGTTTCAGTATCGGGTATGCTCGACTATCAAAGATGGCCCTAGGAGGAACCGCTCCCAAATTGGACTTTACTGTGAGAGACGTAGGGCTCGCGACCTTAGATGTAGCGGCCGCAGTTTGGACGCGAGATTATCTAGTTAAAGCTGGAATTCTACCAGTTAATATATGGAAATAAAATGGCTTCAATCGCAGTAATAGTAGGTGGTGCGCTTGTAAACGCATTGGCGTTCAGCGGTAGCAACTTTATATTCTCTAAAATGAAAAGCTCGAACGTGGATGAGGAGCGTAAGCGTCATGATTTAGCTGTAGAACAACTCAATAGCGCAAAGGAAGCGTGGTCAAAAAAACGAACCGCCCATCTGGACTGGGTCAATGAAGAGCTTCGCCGCGAAAATCACGTCCGCACAAACTTTTCAGAACGTTGAAGAAGCCAACCGCGAGTACGCGCTGGCATATCCGCACAAAAGTCTCGATCCAATGGATCCCGAGCCACAACTTTCAGATTTCTATGTACCGTCAGAGGCCCAAAAAGACCGTGAGATCGCGTTCATCGTCGTGGGAATGGGTGTGGTTGGGCTCGTCGACTACTATATTCAATCGAGATTTTAAATTAATTAATTAAAACCTTTTTTTTTTTATAAATATATATATATATAGAACGATGTTAGTTGACGAACTTTATGACGCTATGATCGATGTAGGCTACACTGCCCAAAAACATCGTTTACCTGGTGCAAAGAGTATGATTCGTCTGGCCCGAGATTGTCTCGAGACGTGGCGCGAGGACGAAAAAGAGGCCACCCTTTTCGCAAAGCGTATGTTAGATTCCTCCACCAATCCTGGGGGTTGGACTCCCAATCGAGATTGGATGAATTAGATTCCCCTCTCCTGTTCCAACCCAAACGCGATTGGGGCTGCAGCGAAACTTCCAACAAAGGTTTATTATTAACGACGCAGTACCGGACGAACTGGCGAGGGCATGTTGGAGATTGTCCGATATATTAGAATACTTCACATACGATGAACACGCGCAAACTTGATACCAAACTAACGCGCAAGCTGTCGAATACATACTATAGCCCACGCGGCTACTGGAAGGGACTCGCGGCCATCAAGAACCTCGCGGCGGCGACCAAGGTTTCAGAAAAAGCTGTCAAGGAATGGCTCAAGAAGCAGGCCATCTTTCAGATCTATTTACCCGCGCCTCACAATATTCCGCGCCCGAAATTCGACGTGCCGGTGCCGAACCAAGTTCACCAAGCGGATCTCCTGTTTCTACCTCACGATCGCGTCGGTCGCAAAACGTACAAGTACGCACTGACAATCGTTGACGTAGCGAGTCGTTATAAGGGGGCTGAGCCGTTGGCCACTAAAGAGTCTAAGGAAGTGGCCGAGGCTCTTTCCCGAATATATAAGAGGAGTCCTCTCAAATGGCCGAATCTTCTCCAGGTCGATCCCGGCCGCGAGTTCATGGGCGCGGTCTCTCATCTATTGTCTAAGCATAAAGTTTCTATCAGACGCGGCCGCGTCAACATCCACCGGGACCAGGGGATCGTGGAACGCTTCAATCGAACCCTGGCTGAGAGACTGTTCGGACACCAATATGCCAAAGAACTTGTAAACCCTCATTCGCGATCGACCGAGTGGGTGGCCAGACTGCCCGCCGTGGTCTCCGCACTGAACGGAGAGGTGACCAGATTGATAGGTAAGAAGCCTGTAGATGCTATCAAGTTTAAAAGGGTGACGAGCGAGCCTTCTGCCGTCTCGCGCGGGCGACCCGTTGGTTTAGAGGAGCAGCGGCTTCCATCAGATATTGACGTCCGGTACCTCTATCAACCGGGAGAGCTTGAAGGTGGCAGCCGCCGCGCGACTGATCCCGTGTGGTCAATGAATGTATATCATCTGGATCGCTCTATTACCAAACCCGATGAGCCCGTGCTCTATTATTTGGCTGATGGTCCATCTCGCGGTTTTGTTCACGAAGAACTTCTTATGGTACCTTCTGACACCCAGTTACCCCCGGATCGTTAGAGTCTTTAGTATTCTATCCTTTTTTCAGAGCTCTTTTTTTTTTACCTATCCTATAGGCTCTGTGTGCAACCCGTCTTCCATCACTCTCCTCTTGTCGTAGTACGCCGAGAGTCCTAATTTTTGTTGACAGTACGTCTTCATCACCCCGTTAATCATTCGGAATCCCCTGTTCACCGCCATATCCCTACCCCCTTCGAGAGCACTCTTATACCTTCCCCAAGTCAGATCGTTAGATCTCTTCGACATCCCCTTGGCCGAGTGCTTAGATTTTCCATCACCACTCACGTAGTAACACTTGCTACTCAGAGCGATGGCTCTATCCCCTTCGAATTCCAGCTTGAACAGTCCCGGAGTTCTGTTACTCCACACGTCCCACGCCAACCACTCGGTCTTCTCCTTATTAAACTTTCTCTTCATATTATTTCTCACCACCGCCGCCAGCGTCTTCTCCGACAGCGCGAAGTACATGCTGTCAGTGTCCATCTGTATCTGTTCGAAATCTCCGCGATCCACGTACTTGTCCAAGAAATCGTAGTAGAACTCCAGCATCCGGAGCTTGGCCAACTGGTAGATCGCTATGCCACACTGAAACGGTCTGTTGATCACCACTCGAGTCTTCCTGCTCGATATCTCGTAAGCCTCCCCAATCTCCTCCAGGTCTTCGAACCACGCCGACCTCAGTGCCCGGTCGACAGTCTTCTCATCCTTCGTATATGTGGTGTTCAGGTGTCTCTCTTGTGCCTCTATCAGCTTGCCACAACACGCGTTGCCAACCAGTTTGAATATCTCCGCCAACACCGTCTTGCTCTTGTCTACGTCCCCCGTCCGTCTGGCAGCGGTGACCTCTTCCACGAACCATTGAAACGGTTTTGCCGGGCGTGTAGTCTATCACCCTATGCACCGCCTTGATGATCAGACCGTGCTCCAGATACCACTTTAGCAGTGGGGAGTATATGATCATCTTCTTGGCGGACATTGACCCCACGAGCTTTCTCTGTCCTTCGACCCTTTTCCTCCCGGTACCGGCCAGGTAGTCCTTCATGTGCTGCGGAACATCGTTCTCATCGATTTCTCGATTAACAAACAGCGGTGACATTTCCGAGAACTTGTCTCTCAACGTTTCCGGGGACCTCTATATCCAACTCCGCAAATCCGAACCACTTTTCACTCCTGACCTTCCTCACGAAACAGTCTATATACGACTGTCTTTCCGGGTCGTCACACGTCCATATCGTCTCTCCCCGCACGGCATGTCTTTCGACAGGGTAGACAGATACAGCGCATTGGCGTCGTACCCCATCACAGCCTTGCACATCTTCTCCTCCCGACTACCTACCTGACCCCTGATCGTCGACCTGCCAGCCTCTGCGTATCTGGAGAACACTATGGACGGACCACCGACCAATCCCTGCTTCATCATCTCATAAGTTTCAGACTTCGGCGACCACAGCTCGGGTGTGTCCGCATTCCCATCGATCGTCCCACGAAGTAGGTACTGAAGGGAAACACCGGGCAGAGACACAACATCCTTGAGTATATCCACACCTCTTCCTCTGTAGAACTCCGTCATCTTAGTCAGAGCCTCCAGGAACGGTCCGACATCCAAGTCGTTGTAGTGTTGCAACCATTCCTTGAACGTCTTCATCCCATTTTCTTGGAATACCTTCTTACACTCTTTCCACTCGGACAACGACAGTAGGAACTCACCCTTCAACTTCGAGTACCACTCGGGATAGTCTGGCAGCCCCGGATGGTCGAGCTTGTCCGCGCTATCGAACCACTCGTACGGGATAGTGAGACTTTATCGTTTTACAGTCGTACGCCTTAACCCACCGGTCGTACGTGGTACCGGGTCCCAGATACTGGATGATGTCGAGAAATCTAAACTCTGGGGTAAACAGAAACATCGTCGTGCTGGCTCTCTATCCGACCATCACCTTAGTCACGGTGGCCGCCAACTTCTCGACAAAGTACTGCTTGATGAGGTTCAGGTCGTACCTGCTACAGTTGAACCCCACCACCGGGACTTGGTTAATCCAAGAGACAATCTTTGCTTGCTGAGACTTCGATAGCATATCTATATCGGCCGGCAGATATTTCTTCCTAACCCCCTCCCTGATTGCCTTGCCTCTCATCTGTAGCTCGGTCACGAACTTCTCGACTAGCGTATCAGGATCTCGTTCGCAGATGTGGGTTATCCCTTCATGCATCGTATCCCCCAAAGACACAGATATAGGAACGTGCTCGACCTCGAGGTCAGGTCTTTGGTGGGTTGAGTGGTTTTTGACTTGTCGAGATACGCCTCGAAGTCATAGACTATCTGGTGAGGGTACAGAGTCGTCTCCTCCTCGCGTGGCAATTGTGGATAGTAGGTATTACTTTTATCAAAATTATCATTCAACCACTCGCACTTCCACATCACCACCAGCTCGTAACCCGCCTTCCTTATCTTGGCGTCTTGAATTTTCGTCCTCTTGTACAGCGATCTCGCGTTACCTCTCATGCAATGCCTCGGACACCCGTGCCAGTAGCATCCGTGAAACTGAAACACGGTCTCGGTCTCGTGACAGTAACCGTCGACCGGATCACCGGCCACCCACCTCTCACCACCGTGACCACAGTCGGCGTGATGTATGTGTTTTCCCACCCTCTCCTCTTCTCTGTTCAACCATTGAATCGACCTCGCACTCGCTGATCCCTTAGGATAGAACGCCTTCTCGTAGGCCGACTGTGGTCTCTCTACCCTCTTACCTGGACATGTCACCACGGTCTTCCCACCCATGCAGGTGCCATGCAGGTGGTCGCGTGCCTGTGCATGTTACACGACTTTGTGAACCGTTGTTGGCATCCGGAGCACCCGTACTCGTTCGTCATCTTGCGGAGGTTCGTTATGAGGAACGAGTGATCCTCCAAATTCCTATCGTCATTGTCTTCTCCCCAACCGCGTCGTAGTTTGCCGGACACTTCATTAGGTACCACACTCCCTCATCGGTGGGCTCGTAAACGCGAATGCCCATCTTGAAGTGCTCTTCGACCTTCTTAATATCTTTCAAGGGAATTCCCTTACTATCCGGTCCGTTATCGTGACCGAGATATTCGTTAGCTAGAGTTCGTGCATTCTCACAACAGCGGTCTGGTCTCCCTCCACGGTGGATGGCTATGCACCTAAACAGACACAAGTAGTCGTCGTACGTGTCGACGGAATACATTCCCTTTTTCTGTCTTAACAAGTCTGGGAGTTTTCCCGCTCCCATGAGAAGTTGTTGAGCGTCGATAATCATCTTCACCTCGACCGATATCCAACGAACGAAGGTCCATTTTGTGTTTGGTCTATCAACTTTGTCGATGTCCATTCGACCTTTCTCTCTATCGGATATCCAACTCTCGGCTTTGGCGATCTCGTTTATCCACGGACTGCCCTTTGATTGTTTGTGATAGATCATAGTAGCGTCGGTCTCTATGTTCCTAATACGATACGAGCACGAATACCTCAGATAACACGCCGTGGTCATCTCTGGACGAATTTTATTCATTATGCGATTAGCGATCTCCCCATCTACCCCCCTGTCGAAAGTCCATACTATCTTCCTCCTACCCCTATCAAAAGTTTCCCTAACTTCGGCTTCTTCGGCGAGAATCCTGGGACCCTCCTCCACCAGAGCTCTGGCGATATCTCTCCTACTCTTAGGAGGTCTCCCAACCAACCCTTGATAAATATTATTGTAGTGCGCCTTGAATAGTGGTTTTCTACGCGCGCTGGGATCTTCTTTTACAAGCTGCGCGTAAGCAGTGGCGCGCAGTCTGGCCGTCGTCTCGTTCTCCAATTTCTCGGAGCGTTTTTCAGGGTCAGCGGGCAGTCGTCCGGTCGAAACCGCACGTCGCAGCCTCTCCTCGTAGACGATGGCTCGCGCGTCACTTATCCTATCTGCTATATCTTTCTTGAGTCTCAAACCTCTTAGGGAAATTCCCCAACTCTTAGCTTGCTCTCTCATTTGCTTTATGGTAGACATTATACTGAGTATAACCAATAGATTTTTATCTTCAATAGGGTGTAAGTTTATTTGTAATAAATGTATGACAGATTGCTGTAATAGGGATTCTTATCTCTAATAGGGTGTATCTTCTCATGTCATAAATTTATGGTCTCGCGGTTGATGAAAATATGTTCTCATACATACCCGCCGAACAGTAGGTGTGTTTTTAAAAAATTATGCTTACTCCCCCCTTTGTGCTTTGAAAAATTAAAATTATGCCTACTCCCCTCTTCGTGTTTTGAAAAATTAAAATTACTCCCATTCTCATAAATATTCTCATAAAAATGGAGGAAAATCTGAGTAGTATATAAGAGTCATAATGATAACCACTATGTGGTGGGAGGTACCGCGCGTAGCCGGTGCCCTCCAAAGGGTGATGGTATCATTATGACTCTTATATACTACTCTGTGTGTTGTGATGTTGCCATCAATGACAGCGGAGGTTCAACCAAAAAGGATAGAATTTGGATTTTACTTGGACTTTATTCATATTATTTATGTTATCAGGTAATCAGTTTTATATCTGCATGACCTATCATATTTACTTGCTGATAATATAATTTCGTATCCTCCGATTACAGAATGACGTTACGTAGAGAAGTCCGTGTTTTTTTCAACTAAAACAACTTTGAATTGCCCATTCCAAAGCAGAGTACTTTACCTGATCAATAGAATACGAGACTAATGTCGGGGAACCTCGGAATCCATGTGTCTTTACATGATAAATTGATATTAAAAGACGTCGTCTGGTATGTCTTATGTAAGAAACATCAACTTGACCAGGTCGGCTAGGAAACGCGTAGGAATTCCACTATAGCATCATCTATTTGGATTATTCTGTAAGTTATAAAATGTTTGTCATGTGAAGCTGTTTCAATTCCAGCCGCTGACTTTTTGCGGTAACACCAGTGTGGTCATGGAGATTGAATGCATCTGTCTTAAAGGTACATGCTCACTCAGTAGGCACAACATGTTTTTTATAGGAATTAAATAAGTGTATAATTGTGTCACAATTCCACCAGTTGTAAAGATTACGAGTGGCCGCTATACAGGTATAATTATTTCTAATATTTTACTGATAGTGACACGCGTTTATGTCAGGCAATTTTCGTATGAAAATGAGGCATGTATTTCTTTTTAATTATTTATACTAATTAAATGCGTCACGTAAAATAAATAGTAATTTCGGCAGATTATAAAGTATTAAAATTGCACATCAAACAATAAATACAGAGAACAAATAGTAATGTCCGCTAACATTTTAAGGAAACACGGTTATCGCCCCTGGTATCAGTGTGGAAAGTTACGTCTGATATAAAATGTATAATAATGCCAATCAATACGTGGGGTAATGGTGAATTAATGTTTATTTTGCCAGAAATTGTCTCAGATCATATCTCTGATATAAAGAACAGTTTGTGCCTACTGAGTAGGCATGTACCGTTAACAATAATTAAACCTATATTGTAATTAGTGAATATTCAGAGCAGAATGGGTGCAAGTTATCGGACAATAGGTCCCACAAGATCCAAACGAAAAATGAAAGTAGCAGAGAATAGCAAAATGTGGTCATGGGAAAAGTCAATAGTGGTGGTGGAACTTAATGGAGTCTGTGAGAACATATGTGACTGTGACTGGTCCAGATCAGCCGGTGCATCCACACAGTCTGATGAGGTTCTTCACTGTTCGGTATTCCATCAAGGAAACATCCGTAATGCTTCCAACAGGCAATATAGATGAAGATTGAGGAGTCTGCTCTGTCATCAGGAGCTACACTGGTCACAAATCCCATACGCACCATTTCTCCAGTCACAGCCACATATGAGCATGTGATTGTTCGCTTCATGCACTGCAAATGACATAGACCAACCAATCATACCATTTTATTTGATCAAATTCCAAAATTTTCACTTCATAAGTTACCATTTATAAACAATGCAAGCAAAAGGAAAACATGAACAAAAAGATTAAAATATTTGTGATTTGTGAATTTGGTTATACTTAAAACGTAGAAATATGAAAAGTTTTGATTTTATTTGAATTGTTGAATGTAGTTCTTCAATATCAGTTAATGCACACAAGAAATTGTGATTGTTTTTTCAATTGTATTTCCATTTTTTAAATAACAAAAATGTTAATTTGTAAATTTCATAATTTGTAAATTAATTTTTGCCCGGCGATTGCAAACAATTGGCATTCACTAGCATAAATGACACAACATGAGACAACATACGATTGTATACCCTAGAAGATATTTTCTGTAAATGACGTCGACATTTGTTGAATATTTCATAGCAAATGCAGAATTAAATTCTATTCCATTTAAGGAAAATATCGTAAATGTAGTACATACTTTTCATGAGATATACATGCTGTAGTATGGTTTGAAGTGTTTCACACGCAATGAACAGAAAAAGGAAATATAAAAAAGAACGGACAAAACAACTGCGTTAAACACATTCGCAAGCGTTAATGTATGTTAGAATTGTCGCCTAGAGATAAAACGTTAAAATGAACCCATGTTGACCGCCCATCACCGATTAAAGGGGAATTAAATATAAATATTGAATTTAAATATGTTTTGTAATCTGATAGATAATGTCTATACAAACTACATGTAGAAAATCCCAATGCAAAACTATAATTCGACCAAGTTTTGCAAGTTTTCATAATTGTACATTTTATGCAAATTTATGCAATTTTTTAAACACAATTTTGAAAATCACAATAAAAACAGCTTTAATTAAAAACTAATACATATTTTTATTTTTTCATTTTATTTCATCAAAAGTTATCAAGTTCATGTAATAAAATTCTGGGAAAAAAATGACTAATATAAATAAATATAAAACAATAAGTGTTCATTGATGACATCATAGTGGAAAACGCATATTTCAGCTAATGAGAATTTTCAAACATTGCATCTTTTTAAATATTGGTTATTTTTACATGCTGTTTTCGGCATTTATTTCATATTATAAAATTGTATTTACAAAAATAAAAAAAGTTGTTTAATTGACAGTTAAATATTGGATTGTATTGCACTGTTGTTTGCGCAGTCTATTAAAACAGAGTGTATTACAATCATAATGCACTAGTGTAATACATAATAAACTCGTTGACAGATTCTTAATATCAATAGCCGATTTCATCAAAATTGCAAAGTATACTTTTCTAGCAAAGTATACTTTGAGGGAGTAATCATTTATTCTTCCGGAAATGCATTATTTCATATAGAACTAGACACTGCATATATTTGATGATTAAAAGTATGCAGAATTATTATACTGAATTTATTACATTATCACAGCCAAAATGGCTGCGATAATGTAATAAATTCAGAATAATAAAAATTAATAAATGTATCCTGAAATTGAAAACAAAAGCTACAAAAGTATACTTTGCAATTTTGAGGAAATCGGCTACAGGTAAATGAAGTCAGCGTTTAATAAATATCATAGTGAATCACGAATCATATCCAATCCTCTATATACATATAAACAATATACGTCTATAATGATTAAACTCCGCATTTGAACTGCAACTCAAATTATACAGAACTGAGCGTGGACAATTTTCGACAGAGGCGGTCTCGAATACATGACGTCATTGTGTATAATTGCGCATGCGCAGGGATAGTAACAAATTAAACATATCTTCAGGACTGGGTTTGGAATATTCCCATCAGCTGATCGAATGCCTGGCATTGGATTGGAGGAGAGCATGTAGAGCGTTAGTCCAAGACGCCATAAATATTCGGTTCCAACACGGGACCCGCACAATGCCTGCCGCGGTGACTTGACATTGTGCGAGTTGACTAGAGCTCTTTGACTTAACTTTGTGCTAGTGGATTACACTTCTGTGTAATATTAACCATGGGTCTGATGTTTCTACAGTTGGCTTGTGTGGCACTGGTCATGCTGCGACATGGAACTGGTAAGTTGTTCATTGTAAACACATATCCAAACAAGTATGATATAGTTTGTCCCACCGGGAGCCATCTTGAAAATGTTTCAGGAAAGTTCAAGAAGATGTTATTGCTTCCATCCATTGCATACACCACCACCAGCGATAATCTTGCAAATGTCTGTCATTTATTTATTTCATAATACTTGAATATTGTGGTTGATTGTGAGTTGAGCTTGCCGATAGATGTTCAGGAACGTTGACATCTGGACAAGATTAACCTAGGCGGCTGTGTACATAGCTGTAATAGAAAATCAATATATTCAATATCCATAAAATGAAGGTGGACGTGAAATGATGTTGAACATTAGTTGTAATACGCCATATTTCTCAAGTCCTAGCGACAGTTTCAGCACGGGAATCCGACCAACTGTTGATTAAGGTGCATCTACATGTACGTGTATGTCCAACCGACAAAATATTATTTAGTAAAATTTCCCTGGTATCAATTGAATTCCATGATAATTATACACGTGAAATGAAAGTGTACGTGACATTACTTTGCAAATGATGGCTTTTGTTATACATTGTATTTACCTTTCGAAAATTGTAATTTTTTTCGAAACGAAATTTTTAAAAGTTGTCTTTACAAATCGGAACAAAACCTGTTTGGTTAACCCCCAACGGACTCGAAAGTTGAATAAAACTGTTATGTATCTGCAAGCAAAGAATACACGAATTTGAATTTGAATATGCACCAACGTAAACACAGTGATTGTTGTGGAAGGCATGTGTTGGTTTCCATCGTTGACCGTACACCACCGCCTACGCTAATCATGTAAATGGTTGTAAATGTGTTCTTGTGGAATTTATCGGGGTATAAACTTGGAAAAGTTGCGGGAATACTGGACGAAGCGATAGAAAATTACAATTTTCGAAAAAAAAAAAATAATGAAAGAAACACAAAAAATGTAATGCCTCGTCCAGTATTCCCGCGACTTTTCCAAGTTTGTATCCCGATAAATTCTAAAAAAAAGGCCATTCATTCCTTATAATTCCAGCATTTGAAATAAATTCATCAAGAAAATGTGTTTATTTTGCGTTTTCTTAAGAATTATTTTAACTGCGCCTGACGGTTACGGAAAGTAGTTCGGCATGAGTTTACTGGGATATAATTCCAGCACAAAAATATTTACACAATTCCCTAACATTTGATTGGCCCGTAGCAAGTCTCTGTCCAAAATTTATATTCCAGTAAACTCCATGCCGAACTACTTTCCGTAACCGTCAGGCGCAGTTAAAATAATTCTTAAGAAAACGGAAAATAAACACATTTTCTTGATGAATTTATTTCAAATGCTGGAATTATAAGGAATAAATGGCCTTCCGGCCTTCGTCCAGTATTCCCGCGATATTTCCAAGTTTATACCCCGATAAATTCCACAAAAAGGCCATTCATTCCAATAATGAATTTTGGACACAGACTTTCTAATGGCCAATCAAATGTTAGGGAATTGTGTAAATAATTTTGTGCTGGAATTATTACAAAATATTGGAAGTTTGTGTTTGCAAATAATACTAAAGCTATAGCTAAGGCATATCCAATCGAACTGTTTAACTGCGAGTTGATATTACCAATAGATGTTAAGAAACGTTGACATCTTGGGAATATTAACACAGGCGATGGTGTATGAAGATATGCGATATTATGAGAAAATAAGCACACAATGTAACATTGATATTTTCCGTAATTGATGTCGAAAGTTGACGATATTTAAAGCAAATTTTAGAGCAAATTCACATCGCGCATCTTTCTACATGCAGGTGTAATTAAATGATTCGATGTATACATGTAAAACGTAATGATGGGATTATGTAATTTGAAATTATCTGCTTATTGTACCACTAGGACCACCAAACTTTCACAGCTTCATAATCAAGGGGTGCCCACCACATAACACTATCCAACATGTTACTTTTTTTTAACTTCACCCATTTTTTCCGCGCAGTCGACTTAGCCATTTTCAATGTTAAGTTTTCGCATTTTCAATGTTAAGTTTTCGTGTTTAAGTCCATTTCTTTGGTACTGTATCACCTAGGACCACCAAACTTTCACAGCTTCATAATCAAGGGGTGCCCACCACATATCACTATCAAACATGTTATTTTATTTTTAACTTGACCCATTTTTTCCGCGCAGTCGACTTAGCCATTTTCAATGTTAACTTTTCGCGTTTACAATGTTAACTTTTCGTGTTTAAGTCCATTTCTTTGGTACTGTACCACCTAGGACCACCAAACTTTCACAGCTTCATAACCAAGGGATGCCTACCACATACAACTATCCAACATGTGACCATTTTTCTACCTTCACCTATTATTTCTACGTAATTGACTTAGCCATTTTCAACGTTAACTTTTTAACGTATGTCTGGTTAAATCTTTTGGTTAAAACTTTTTCGTTATACTATATATCTGCAACTGCTTCGCCCATTACCTTGAAACATCACATGGGTGTTTATCATCGTCCATATTTTCATTCCAACCCCCAACCGTGCGGCCCCTGTGCGCAATGTCAAGTTCAAATTACTTTGAATTTATTTGTTAACGTTTTTTTCTGTACTATATCTCTACAACTGCTTCACCCATTACCTTGATACTTCACATGGGTGTTTATCATCATTGTCGCACCCGCTTGCGGAAAGCGCGATATCGTCGGCATTTTGGCATACGTCCGTTCGTCCGTCCGTACGTCCGTGTGTCCGGTTAAAGTTTTTTCGTTAAAGTTTTTCCATCTACTATATCTATTATTTTGGTGTCCATGCCTCGCCCTAAGGCCATGCTTGGAAAAAACCTGGCCTTCGTGGCTTTTCCTCGTTTCTTGTTGTCTAGTAGCATAAGGTCGTAAGTGCTATATACAGACTATTCACCTGTGCATGTGCTAGCATGTGCAACTGACCACTGACCACTGACCACTGACCACTTACAGGTAATTTATACAGGTAAATGATTATATATTACATTTCCGTAAATTGCGTGGAAAATATTGTGCCAATATGTGGACCTGTGCATATATGATATGTAGATAAATATAGGACTATTAAAAAACATTCTGGGCTCCAGTAGGGAGCATTATTTTTTTATTTTTTTTAAATTTAATTTTTGTTTTCATTTTTTTTTTGCATTCTTTTTCAATTTTTTAACTGACCACTAACTTATTACAGGTAATTTATACAGGTACATTATTACATTTCCGTCAACTGTGTTGACAATATTCTGGCAGTATGTGATCCTGTGCAGATATATGTAGATAAATATAGGACTATTAAAAAACAATTCTGGGCTCCAGTAGCAAGCATTATTATTTTTAATTTTTAAACTTTTTTTTTCCATTTTTTTTCTTCATTTTTTTTTCTAATTCTTTTTCAATTTTTGTCTAGTAGCATAAGGTCGTAAGTGCTATATACAGACTATTATCATATAATAAAACAATTATTGACTAGTGAGCCATAGATTATAATCTGATATTCGATGGCTCACTAGTCAATAATTGTATAATATGTTCGGGCCAGTGAAAATTGCTTTCGGGCCCAGGCTCGAAGTCAAGGCGGGACAAGGCGAGGCATTTGATTCCGCGGAATTCTTGTTTACTTATCTCCCTCTGTTGTTTCGTGCTCTGATTTTGTATCCAGAGCATAACTCGAACACCCTTTGGAATATTTTTATGCCCCACCACGATAGTGGAGGGGGCATTTACTGTTACCCTTGTCCGTCTGTCCGTCCGCACACACGAATGGGTACTTGTTGTAAGCGTACGGGGATGTTATTGGGTAGGGCTAGGATAGTGTTGGGTACTCTTGTTGGGTATTTTCATAGAGTAAAAACCCAACAAGTATTCATTCGTAGGAACGTGCGTCCCGTCCTCCCGTCGTCCCGTCCGTCCGTCACAAAACTTTAACACTCGGGTAAATGTCTCATAATTTCTTCATCCTTCGACCGATCTCCTTCATATTTCATATACACATTGCTCTAATGGTCCTCTACCGCCCTGTGCCAAATCCACGTTCGTCCTGCCCCCGCCAAGCCCATGGTCAAGGTCACATACTTGGTGCTTCAAAAACTTTAACACTTGGGTAAATATCTTATAATGTCTGTTTTCTTTCACGGATCAGCTTCATATTTCATATATGCATTGCTCTAATGGTCCTCTACCGCCCTGTGCCAAATCCACGTTCGTCCTGCCCACGCCAAGCCTAGGGTCAAGGTCACATACTTGGTGCTTCAAAAACTTTAACACTTGGGTAAATATCTTATAATTTCTGTTTTCTTTCACGGATCAGCTTCATATTTCATATATGCATTGCTCTAATGGTCCTCTACCGCCCTGTGCCAAATCCACGTTCGTCCTGCCCACGCCAAGCCCAGGGTCAAGGTCACATACTTGGTGCTTCAAAAACTTTAACGCTCAGGTAAAAGAAAATTTTGACTTGGAATTTGGCCTCATTTATTATCAAAGCGATATGTGGGACATCCGTGTTCTATGAACACATTTTCTACTTTATTAAACTTCACACATGCATAGAAGACGACCCAAAGGTGTGTCGCACGTAAGAATGACAACTCTTGCGTCGTTAATTTCTTAGTTATCTCCCTTTGTTGTTTTGTGCACTGATTTCGTGTCCGAAGCATAACTCGAACACCCTTTGGAATATTTTGATGAAACCTCACACATGCATAGACCACGACCCTAAAGGTGTGTCACGCAAGAATGATAACTCTTGCATCACTAATTCTTTAGTTATCTCCCTTTATTTTTCCGTCACTGATTTTGTCTCCGGAGCATAACTCGAACACCCTTTTTTCAAACTACTTGTGTATCTGGGGAGGGGGATACACATGCGCTTGTCGACAAGCGTCCATTTCTAGTTTTATTTGCTTCCCTGTGGGTGGTTTCTCATTATAAATCAACCATACTTACATACATGTAAGCACGCGAGTAAACAGTTCACCATACTTGGATATTGTCTTTAAAATCAAACAGCTTGATTGGCTGAGCTTGAGCTTTGCTGCAACTTATGGTCTGAGAATCAAATTGCTTGATTTTTTTCCATTTGTAATGTGGGTAAGATTAACACAGACGGCTTTGCATGTGGCTGTGACTGGGGAAATGGGGCATATGTGATTTGTGACAAGTGTACCACCTCCTGATAAACTAACACACTCGTGTAACCTGATAATGATATAATTGCTTGATAGAAACGTGACGGATGTTTCATTGGTGGAATAGCGAACAGTGCGGATCCTGATCCGACTGTGCTGATGCACAGGCTGATCTGGATCTACACTGTTCGCAAAGCACAAGCGTTCCATTTATCGCGTCATAGACACATGATTGTCCGTTGTACATGTAAGTGTTAGTGCTGATGACTACAAGACATATATTGGGATATTGGTGTGCGTATTAAGGACCCGTGGGGCCCCTGACCATCGAATGATTTATGCATAATTGCCTCGTAAATGTGATGGAATATACGCATAACATAAATGTCAACATTCTCTGCTTGCTATATCCTACATGGTGCATATAGTTGTCATGTCTACTTGCCTGCTATGCGAGTAAATACGGTTTTTACATGTGTCAGATGTACTCATAATAATAGACAGTGCATCAGTTAGACAGTTTACACATTGATAAAGTGTCCAATATATTTGTTGTGAGTGATGGTAGAAAAGCTCAAATATCTAGCTTTTTGTGACGTTGCCGCTCTATATATCTGGGATGTATTGCAATTGGATTTATTGGATTTGCTGCCATATTATTTACTGTACGTGTCATAATAATACGTATAATAAGAACAGGGCCAGATCTACTTTATATAGATATGTATCTACTACATTTGAAACAAACGGTCATATTCTATAAAGTCAGTCCTTAAGAAGTGTGAATATATAGAGAGAGGAAAGTGGGATGGTCATTCTTCAACCTATGGTCATGAATGGGAACCAAATACAGCTCTTTAAAACCAGTTGAGTTTACTTTATTTTTGGTATGGCATGTATGTGTTTATAGGCTTACATTGTATATAAATGACTGAAGACTTTGCATATAAGCTTTCAGCTCCATCTCAAGTAATTGGATAACCAAAGCTCAATTGGACTGGAGTTTGTAATCATTTAGGAATACACCTTTCAATGTGTTGTTTCCAAGAATGGTCGATTTTAAAGTTAACTGAAACATCAGTTGCAAAATAATGTCACGTACATGTACATATTCACTAATTGTGACATGTCTACATCAGGGTCAGCTACCACCATTCTGGCAGGCCACGGGTGATCTACCCCCGCCCTTCCCATATCGTACCACCGCTATCGCACCACCGCTCCAAAAAAATAATATCATGGACCTCGGTAAACAAGAAACTGACAGCAAAACTGTCTTTGAAAAAATGATAGCCACTGTATCTAGCTTCAATTGTGGTCAGTATAAATTATTGTGATTCTACAAAGTCAGTATGGTGTCATATTGCTCGTCTGAATCTATATTCACCCGAGGTGCAGTCCTTTTCAGACAAATTATTCTTTTAAGAAATAAGTATTTTTCACAACTGTGGCTTTGACTGGAGAAATGGGGCTTGTGGAAATGATTGCCACTCTAGTTTTATAGAGCATAATGCTTTATAAATACTGTTTGTTACAAGCAGCACAGATATTTCACTGACTGAATGGCGATCGGTGCAGACCTGATCAGACTGCGATCTGGTATTACTATGGTTGCAAACGCCATAAGCCTCGTTTTCTCAGTTACATGCACACATAGGTCCCTTTGAAAATCTGAAAACCCTTTCAAGAAGTCCCGCTCAGAAAAATAAATGTTTTCAGATCCATTTCAGATCCTATTCGTGTTGTTGGCATACCGGTAATGCGTATGCGCGTGATATGACAAGTATATTACCATGTCTGCTTAGGCAAAAACACATGACAATAGTAGACGAATTCCCCGAAAGGTTCATACTGGGGCTGCTTGACGCCACTCTGGATTCCGTGTAAAATGGTGAAATATCCGTTCAAACGATTATCACATGCAAACAGGTGTTGTGTTTGATATAATAGTTATCAAACCTATTTATATATACATCTATATTTACTTGTATTCATCTTACAAAAGACTCCGTGCATTAACTGTGCCTGACTAGTTTAATAAATCTCATATCAAATGGAAACCAGTTTTGTGTATTAAATGTGTAATTGATACATGTGCTTATGCAAGTGAAATAAAATATTGTTTAAACTAAATGGAAACCCATTTGGAATTCTCTATTTATTATTGTGTTACCAGATGCACAGATGGACGGTTTTACCGAGCCATCCGCCAATGGTGCTGTAACGGTCGGGGTAACGAATGGTGATTTATCAACGACGGCGACGGTTGTTATTGCTGACGGCACTGCGGGCGGTTCGGCAGTAGTTACAGTTGTCGGCGTTGGTACTGGTACCATAGCATACGCCTTGACCGACACGTACATGGAACTTGCTGCAACAACTAGTGGAGCTGTTACGACCAAAGCATCACATACGGTCGATTATGATACAAAGTCGTCATATGCCTTAACAATCACGTAAGTTATATAAATACATGTAAACAATTCATTACAAGGACCTCTAGATGCAAATGATTTGCTATATTTCGTTTTCACTGCTGCATCACAGAACGGGTCAGCTGTAACACAATGTATAATACTGTACGACTTTGTAGAACATGAACTATTATCCTTATAGTGATGTCACCATACTCCGATGGCGTAGATCATGACGTCACACACAGGTCGCTACGGAATGACGTCAGTGTAATGACGCAAAGTAAACAAGTCCGCATTCTTTTCAAGGAAAACCTTGGTAAATTGCCCACTATCTACTTTCAGTATAAAAAGTTACCTGATAGATTAACAAAATCCTACACGTAGTGTAGGCTTGCCTGATAAACTTGGTATCAAAAGTCACTACCCTGGCATCCGCTACATGTATATAATATACATGTTATATATTAACAGCGCCACCATTGGTACTGGCAGTACTGCGACGACAGGGACGCTAACCCTGACCGTGATCGTGAACGACCTACCGACGTTTACATCGCCGACCCTGTGCTGGGAGATTGCCAGCGATGCAGCCGTCGGTATGTACACTACCACCTGCGCTAATATTGCCAATATCTGTCATTGTCCTTATTTCAAAATACTACAATATTGTGTCTTGAATCAGGCTGCTTGAGGGACTGAGCCTTAGATGTGCTACATCTCAGGCTCAGACAATCAAATTGCTTGATTGAAATTGCCAATATGTGTTCAGAAACTATGATTATCTGGACTAGATTAACGCAGGAGGCGGTGTATGACTGCGGCTGTATACCAATCCGTAAACCACATTCAAGCAATGAATTGTTAGCTTATTATTACGTGACATCAGATTATAATTCCAATTGTAATTCCAATCCGTCACCCAGTCAAGAGCGGCTCGACATCGCAAATGCGAATAATTAAACACATACTTGTATTATGTACATATGGTTCGTTATGCTATATTCATGTTTTCTTGGAATATTTACTGAGGCCATCATGGGTCATGTACTAGTACATCAAGTTGATTTCAGAGAGGTAAATTGTATTGCAGTTATTTTACTGTAGCGTCTGCATTTGTGTTCACACTGGAAACAAGATGTGACCGATGTTCAACCGTGGGTCAAACGTAGTCCAAACACGCATTTCTAAACGCGTATTCCTAATAGCAAATACAATGCCAGTATCCCGTTTGGAAACGTCTGAAAACGGTTTTCTAACCGACCGTATTCCAGAGACATAAACACTATCTAACAAAATTCTTTTCCGTTGTCTGTGTTTTTTTCTCAATGAAACCGCCCTTTTTTCATGGCGTAGCATTTCTCCAAAACCTCATGCGCAGTGAAACAAAAGCGCCATCGAGTTTTCCTCAATCTCTGCACGTGACATAAAAACTGCCGATGAAACTGCTTTCACTGTTTTTGTATCACTGAACATACATACGCAGTGAAGACAAATCGGGGAAACGCACAGAAACCACACAACTCGGGTTTATGACAAACGCAGCGCGCCAAATGAGAGCAAAACGTGGGTTAAACCAAAACGCCACGTGAACACTCGGAACAAACACACAGGCGCTAAAGAGTATTTAGGAAGATACTTGTTATGCCCCCGCCACCGAATGATGACGGGGGAAAATAGTGTTACCGGCGTCCGTACGTCCGTCCGTACGTACGTCCGTCCCGAAACCTTAATGCTCTGGTAAATGGCTTATATTTACCTGCTTCACATTTCACACACGCATTGCTCCAATGGTCCTCTACCGCTATGCAAATCCACATTCGTCCCGCCCTCGCTAAGCCCAGCAGTGTCAAGGTCACATACTTGGTGTGTTCGAAACCTGAACGCTCGGGTAAATGGCTTATAAGTTATGTTTCCTTGTTTTCAAATGTGTCTAGTTTTATTTGGCTGCCAGCGGGGGCATTCGTGTGACGGCAGTTACATTTCTAGTTTTAAATGGCTGCCTCTCTGTGAACTCAATTTGGACTACGTTGATCAAACAAAAAGCATTACGTCTGATGTGTGACCCTGACTAGAACAGTAACATTCGCTGAAAATATTTCCAGGATATGTATACATGTATGTTTGCAATCAATATCACAAATAATCCATCATATGCACTGGTGTGGGATTAAGAGTATTCCATATATACTCCGGTGTGTGACGAGGATATTCCACCCGTCGAGTGGTCAGAATATGTTGTCAGAAACGAGGCTTTGCCGAGTTTCTGACGACATATTCTGACCACGAGGGTGGAATATCCTTAGTTACACACCGGAGTATATCTGGAATACTTTTTCTCGCATACCTACTAAGTCCAGAATCATTTTTAGCCATAGTATGCGATCAACGAACCACCATGGTATAATACTAACTTTTTTTCTTTATATGCTATCTCCAATACAACCACTCGATCGCATTACTCGTATCAACAAATGGGTGTAAACAAAGTTTACACCAACAAATTGGATTGAAACATTTAACACATAACGGCCCAATAAAAAATACGGTCTGGAGACGCCCATGACATCATGTGCAAACCCAATTACTACATACACAAAATAAATAGGACGCAGTACGAGACAAACTCATATACATATTGAAAATAGACCATATATCCTCGATTCAAATTTGTACAGTAATGTTTACAGAATCAATTCATGTTTTTATTTTGAGTATTTATTGCAATTCCGAGACGCTGTCTTCAATTACGCAAATATCAGTCCGCCGAAAGTTTCACTCCGACGGACAATTGTCATTTCAACACGTTGCCGTTTTTAAGAAATTCTTGCTCACTGGATTATTAAACAAATATTCCAACCACTATCAACTGTCACAATACATATGTTTGGGGACGAATCATGAACATACGAGGTAAATATTTTTATATTTTCTCCTCAAAAACATACCGAGACGATTCTACTGCGCAGCCAAAACAGGTTTTTAAAGAGATTAAAAGATACAAAATGAGCAGACGGCAATTTTATTTTTCAGCGTTTTAATGGTCAAGGGGTAAACAATTGATATGGCACAACTTGAAAAGTTCAGTATGCACTGCTACAGTATGTACCAAAACATTCAACACTATTACAGATTATGCATAGCAATATCAGAAAGATACGGTAACACATATACAATACATCATCAATTCAAGTATACAGATTCCAGATATCTATGATCATTATAGATATATTGAAAACTGATTGAAGAGCAATAGTTACAATAATTCCGCCACGGAAGCGGTGTCGCGCCTGAACATGCCTTATCGGTACATCGCAAAGTTTACTTCTGTTTTGTGAATGAAATAGTTGGCCCCGGATCGAGTATATTAAAACATACAAATTACGTCATTGGGGAAACCGCTGACAAAATGTTCAATGTATGGAAGCCCAAACTTGTTAGATTTGTTTTTGTCGTATTTCAGTAGTTGCATTAATATGGGTATTAATATACGCTGGATGTGTTATACTGTCATTAATTTGTTCCCTGACTTTAAGTTATCACCTTAAATACTGACTTATTGACGCCCTTCCCTGAACGTAGAATTGACACTCATGTTGGCGTGTATTGGCAACCATAGACAAATGTCAATCAGGCCGAATTCGGGAATGTCACTAAATTCCACTGTAAATCCATCGACAGAGAGAGAGAATGAGGATTAAACATCAGTTAGACCTACACGTGCGAGTTTTGTTTCGCACAGGTGTCGGGTGAGTTTAAAAATAGGCTGTCGGAAGGTCAAACTTGATGTAGTTTGTGTGTTAAACGCGTCGCTTGTTTCGGAGAGTATTCGGAGGGGAGTTAACTCTGTTACTAAATTTAGCGATGACCGCACGATTTGTGCTGCAAATGGGGGCAAATCACGCGCAACAAAATAATCCGATGTATTTTTGTACGTAGAACATCCGTTGTTGATATTGTGCAGTGCAAGTAGTTTTTCATACTATTATTTTAAAATTAGCGGTTGCGTATGACAGTTAAACGTTGAGTAACACAATGCATTTTGTTGTTATGGTTACTCCAATATATCACTACCTACCACCGCATCGAGGGGGGTCTGGGGCGTGGCTAACTGTCGGAGGCGATGCCTATACATAGGTATACCCTATGTATGTAAAAAGTAGTTCCGGCAGTGTGTAACAGGTTAACCGTGTGAGATAGCCGTGTGAGACAGAAAAATCCCACATGGGCGTGGCTTCGGAAATAACATTGAAATGGACAAATATAAAATATATAGGA